>JADRCH010000175.1:1251559-1290134 GCA_019843965.1 Rhynchomys soricoides
AAACAAGACAGGTCAAGGGGATTTCACTTGAGCATAAAAATTGTAAAGCAGAGATGGGTCATTGTAAACCATAGGAAACATTCCTTATCATGATTTGAGCATCTATGTCAAGATTCATGCTGAAATAAAATTCCCAGTAGGTGCGATTGGGAACTGGGACCTTTGAGAAATTATAGGCCCAGAAGGCTCAATCATCTTGATGGGTCATTGTTCATTTTGGGTGTGAGTTCATTACATTGTCAATAAGTTGTTAGGGCATCAAGCTCTGCTTCCTAGTTCTCTCTGTCTTCTCATTTCTGTTCTTTTGCCATGTGATGCCTTCTGTCTTCTCTTGATATAGCAGAAAGACCCTCAACAGATGCTGACCACCATTCCCAAGGATATCCCAGCCCCCAGAACTGTTTGAGCTCAAATTAAATCTTTGTATATTACTTGCTTTGAAGTTTTTGTCATAGCAGCAGAAACTGAATATAAGACACGGTCTATGTGAATTAATTAAACTATGGAAAAACAAGCTAATTCATATCATTAGTGTTTCATAGTAAAAATCATTTAAAAATCATACTTTGAAGATTCATCTCTTCTGAGGACACTTGCCATATTTGTGCATTGTGTCACAGTATATTTTAAAACATTTTTATTTGCATACTGTCTCTTAGACATCATGCTTGGTAAGCTTATTTGATCTCAACTTTAATCTAACCATCATCACCCTACTGTTTCTGCTCGAAGTGTGTTTTATATTATAAAAATCTGAAAATGTGCTCAGTGCTCAGTGAAAAACCTATAAAATGTAAAGAAGTTATGAATTAGACATTATATTTATAGGTGCTAAAATAAACAAAACAGACTATATATAAACAGGTTATAATTATTCAAGAAAAGAAGAAGACCAACATTGTGGAAGCTGCTAAGAAACATTATAAATGAGTTGACATTTGGCCTGAACATGAACCTGAGTCATCCTTGTATATACACAAATCCAAGCCTTCTGGACTTGTAGGGAATTTTCTATGGTTTATTTTCTGGCAAAAAGAAACATCCTACATTCCAAAAAATGGATTATCTCTGTGCCAACCAGCATGAAATACACGGACGGATAACACTGTCTATTAAATATTTCTCTGTAAAATTGTGTGTGTGTGTATGTGTGTGTGTGTGTGTGTGTAGATTAATCATCATGAAATAAATTTCTTCATGGTGGTATGTGTTCAAACTGTCAGAATTGTTTTGATTTCTTTTTCTTTTTTTTTAAAGGCTAGTTTTCTAGTAAGCACAATGGCTACTAACAAATTCCTCCTGTGCTTAATACAGACAGCATCTGTTTAATCTGACTGCATTCAGTAACTTGGCTGACATAGCCAAATGTCATGTAGGCAAAGAAGCACGCTTAGTTTGTTTCAGGTTAGAGGAACAGCATGGACAAAGAGCAGTAGCCTGCAATATGATTGGTATTTGAAAATGATCTTGTCTTTTTCTCTGTGTAATTAATAACATGGACAGATGTGAATGTCTGATCTACTGAGCATGTCTCTGACAAGGACCATGAAGTAAACAGATAACACTAATTAGACAACACCTGTCTCTGATAAAGGTGAATGTGAATATGTTTCACTGGAATTTTGGAAAAAGCCTTTTATTACTCCATGGAATGCATGCCTAAAAGAATGTTGTGTTATCAGATTTTGCAAGGATAAGAGAAGAATTTCCACCTGCTAGACCGTCTGTCCCCTCTCACCAGCACCATCATTAGGAAATCGGCCGTACAGTATAGAGAGCATCAGCAAAAGTAACCTGTTTTCCATTACTTGGAATATAGGATAAAGAATAAGCATATGTGAGTGGAAGTTTAAGCCATATCTTAGACGACTTCTCTCATTGCTTTTTTTATGTTTCACAGCATATCAGTCTGCACAGTATCTGAAAGTGATGGGAAGTCCCTGAACTTTGCAAATGTCTTCCTGAGTCCAGATCAATTGAGGGCTTTGGAGAGAAAGGATTTTCAAATCATAAGAAGTGCCAGCTATTTCACTCCTACAATAAATTGGCAATAATAAATACTTGAAACACATAAGAAAAATAATTTTAGTCATTAATATATTTTACAATAATATGAATTGTTCTAACCTGAAGGTAGAAGGCTTTAGAAGGAGCTATGAAGCCAATAATGTTTTGATGATTGCAACATATAAAAAAGCACAGTAACATTATTTTAATAAGCACTTACAACCATAAATAGCCACCTGCATTTTTAATTATTTTCAGTCATATTTTTCAGGATTTCCTTAAACTAAAAAGAAACTTCTCTGTAGTAACACAGGTTTGTGGATACTGTTGAATAGTAGGCTTCTGAAATGTGCAAAATCTGTTTTCAAAGTGAAAGCTGAAGTTTTAATGTGATTCCCTTATCATTCCATTTCTGCTAGACTCAGAAGCACTAGAAGCTCAGAGTTAACAGTGCATTTCCCTCTGACTTCATCATTTACTAGGCAACCTAAATAGTGTTTTGAGAAGCGTACATAATAAATGCATTCAGACATTGCAGCTGTTTTTTGTCTGTTTTCCAAACACATAATGTGCTAATTTGAAAAAAAAATCAACAACAGCTGCAAATACATGTCAACAGCTAGGTCTTCAAGGGAAGGCCTTAATAGGTTTTGTTAATCAGTGGTGAACCAGGTGTGAATAAATAATTAACCCTCTTGATAACAGAGCCCTGTTGGCATTCCTGCTACAGCTAAAGTTCTTTCCTTTAAGTTTAAGTTTAAGCCTTTCCTTTAAGTTCAAGATTTCCCTACAGTCTCTGAAAATAAAAACAATCACTATCAATTCAAGACAACAAAACTAAGATTTAAAACAAAACATTGAGTGCCATATAAGGAAAGATATCTAACATATTTTAGAATGAAATTTATTCACATACATATGTAAATGCCTAATAACCTATTTTATTGACATGTCAATTTTAAAGGCAACAGCAGCTGCCTGTTAGTCTGGAAGTGATCAAGTCCAGTTCATGTTATTTAGAACATACCAGTGTGTTCATTAACACTGTGATTGTTACTTCTTCCTGTTGAAAATGACAAATGCTAATATTCAATAGATAGCTAAAATTTGTAGTCATTTTCTTTAAATCTTATACTGTGTATGTCAATTAATCATATATTCTAAATACCATCTAAGGGAGTAGTAAATAAGCAAATGACAGATTATTGTTATTGAGTACAAAATACAACATATAAATACCATTTTATGGATAGTATTATATTTATTTATACAATATATTGAAATAAGATATAATATATTTATATAATATAATGTGGGAACAAATGGTGCAGTGGAGAGAAGTCTCACGTGTCCATCCTGGGTGCTGCAGCTCTGGGTGGGACAGGAGACACGCAGGAAGCGGCCACATGCTCTTCTACAGTCCAATGGGCTGGCCAGGCTGTGTGAGAGGCCTCTGCAGAGATACAGCTTGTAGGTAGAGGAGGGAGCCATCCAGGGGAATGCCACAGCCGCTCTGGAGTTTCCAGGCTCTGAGCATTGTGGAGGCCCAGACCCCTTGGTGGGCTGGAAATGGGGCCCTCACAGAGCAGTTAGCATCCCACCCCACCGTGGGACCAGGTTTGTGCCCCTTGGGGCACCAGCTAGCTGTTTAGACTTGAGGTAATGTGGTAGCCGTCTAATAAAAGTGCTGAGACACAGGATGCCATCAGCATGAGATTAGATGCTGCTCCTAAATGGAAGGCCAGATCCCTTGCTTCCCACGGTGGGTCAAGATGAATGGACAGTCCATAATTCTAAGATGTTTATTGTCATCATGTGGAGTGGCCATGGATGGAATTGTACCGCTGCCCCTCTGGGAGAGGCAAGGCAGATATAGTAACTGGGAAGGGGCATGGTTAAGTCTCTAGGTGTCTCATTAACCTGGGGATGGCTTGGGGCTGCATGGCCACGCTTCTACCTGGGGTGTGGCCATGCCTCTCCCTGGGGAGGGTGCCAGACTGTTTGTCACAGACCACTGCCCCACAATATATTACATTTATTATATTTATTTTATATTTATAGATATTTACGGATAATATTATAAAGCAAGACAGAGGAGGCATTCTTCCATACAAGAATAGGTTGTGAGTTATGTCCTTGTATCTCAGGCAGTGATCCCTGGATTTGAAGCATGAAGATTATCTTGGAACTTGTTCAAAAGTCAGACTGTCGGGACATAACTCAAATCTAATAAACCAGAGCACTAGGAGAGGGTACATAAATATCCAGGACTTATACCCCAGTAGGTGATTTTAATGTCTGCCCAAATTTGAGAACTTTTTGTCCATGTTAGCCATTTTTTTGGTATAACAGAACTGTGATAATTGCCAAGAACATGATGTGATGACTAAGTCTCATATCTAGAAACAAAGTTATTTGGTATCCCACCCAGTCTTCTGGGACAACTACCAGATGTTAGTGTTTCAACAGAGTTAGTCTTGCTAAAAGGCACTGGATAGCATAGAAGTCATTTACACCAATTCTTATTCTCTTATGGACGAAAGATATATTTTATGAAATGTTTAAGCTTGGCACATCTTGTACCTGTATCAATTCCTAGACACACTCTACTTAAACCTCCTTCAGAGGAGACCCATCATTATGAATAGGTGCCTATGGGGCAGAAAGTTACCAGAAGGAGGGGAAGGGGCCATGAAGGGTCACCCAAGGAAAGTGACCCTGCAAAAGAAGGACTCCACTTTTGGTTATTAACTAAATATTCAAATTCCAAATTCATATAATAAATACTTAACCTCAAATGTGATAGTGTCTGGAGGTGGGACATGTTAGTCCACTCAGGATTAAATTTTTCTCAGTTTCTCCTCCTATCATATAAGAGAGGGTTTTTTATGCAGTTTGAAACTAAGATACCTTCCAAGACTAGCATGCTGAGAGTTTGCTTGCCCTTTGGTGACTGTATTGAGAAATGATGGAAACTGAAGTTTCGGCCTTGGGGAAACTATTGAGCTTGTTGCCTTTGCGGTGTGTTAGGATGAAGATTTCACATTTCAGTGCTAGCCACATATTTCTATCACGATGTGTTGCCTTGCCCAGGCCCCCAGACAACAGGACCACACCAACCCCTAAAACCATGAGCCAAAACAAACAAACAAACAAACAAACAAACCAGCAACAGCAGCAGCAGCAGCAACAACAACAACAACAACAAAATCTTTCCTCTTGCTGCATTCTATTTCTCATATCTTATCATAGTAGCAGAAATCCACCGTGGCATCCAAAAGGAAATTAAAAAACAAAAAAACCTGTCCCTTTTCTAACATTTTTGCTGCTATTGTTTATTTATCACTTTTCATCTTCAATAGAGAAATGTGGTTTATTGATGCTTAGGGCAAAATGTCATCTAACTCAAGGTCAAGAATGTCTGTAATCTTTGCACGATTTGAGGTGGTGGGTAAGTTTCTAATAGCTCTGTATGTCTTTTCACAATGAAAGAGTAGCAGCCTAAAATCGAGCAAAGCAGTGCACTGTGGATTTATATACATGTACTCTAGTCTAACAAAAAACTACTTCTCATAATGAAGTTTCAGAAAGGTGAAATACAATAGACTATTTCCTGTTGTTTCTGAAATGTGCACAATTGGTTAAGGATTTTTCAAGAGGTAAAGTGTTCTGTTTTCCTCCCTCATCTTCTTCACAGTGTGTGGACCAGAAAGTGACAGCAAGCACCTTAGGGAAAAAAAAGTTGGGATGTAATTGTTGCAGTGACATCAAGAAACTGATATGAATCTTGTAATACACATGCACTGTAGGTGATAACATGTTCGTTATATTACTCACAGTATTTTAGACATTACTTCTGTCAATCTCTAGATTGCAGGAAGCATGTACCAGCATATCCTCAGCTGCATGCATATTAAACAAGCACTAGTTTATACCTTGTGGAATAATTAATCCAGAGTTCTATAGTTTCTACAATAAACTTCATGCCATTTTAATCATATAAGAAAGGTGTAGTCAAATTGGCAATTGTGAAAACATCACTTTAATGCTGGTTGCTGAAAATTTAGGGCAAAAATTCATGAGGTGAGGCTGGAATTGTCAGTTGGTTCTTACAAGACCTGAACTTGGCAATGACTGAGAAAATGTTGGAAGATTAATACAAATCAGTGAAAAAGAAGACATCTGGATTTCTTTAGAATAAAGTTATAGTTCCAATGGGAGAGAAACAGAAGCTGCAGAAGTTGTGATTTATGGATGACTGAAAATATCTGCTTTGTTATGGCAAAGAATGGTAGAGGTTAGCAAGTAAAGACCCACAGTCCAAATATCACTCTTTTGTCCAATTGTCATTCTTTCCCACCAGTGTAACCTTAATCTCAAGGTTATACAGTTGTACAAGGAGGACAATGGTAGCATACAGCTTGTAAAATTTTATAGTTTAAAGCAATGACTATCTCCTAGCTTAGCTTATTATTTGAAAAAAGGATCACCAAATTGTGCATTGAGAAAACTATTCTCATTGTATTATTAATATAACATGTCAAAGTAGTTTATCCAATTAGATACAATGCAAGTGGGGAAAACCAAATGTTATACTGTTATACTTGAAATATTATTTTGTCTGTGAAGAATTTTGTATTTTCCTCTAAATATAGGTAGATTTTGGGTATATATATATATATATATATATATATATATATATATATATATATTTCTGGCTTATAGCAATGTACGGAGGAGCTTGATTTTAATACTTAGCATATGTTATAACAGTAGGTTCAGGTTTCTGTGTATTTCATGTCCATTCCAGAGATACATTTTCTCCATTTTTTTTTAGTGGAATATGAATGCTTTATTGGTTCTCATAAACGTGAGTCAGATTTCTAGTTTCTGTCTAACAGCCTATATATTTCCACTTTTTTTATATACTTCCAAATCTAATTTCTCAAAAAGGTGCATATGTGCGTAACATTGAGTGAGAACCATCCATCACATAAATGGTACTTAGCAAATACCCAAAACACATTAACGCTTAAGCAAAAATGAGTTTTTGCCCTATCATGTTACCTACTTCTGATATAAGAACAGTGAGAAAGAGACACTGAACAAAACTACCTATTGGGAAACATGATTGAATATGCAGTAAAGCTGGATTCCTGTGACGGGGAAATGTTTTATAATGATGTGTGAGTGAATTAAACACCTGGTGGTTGTAGTATACAATTAAATCCCTCCCTTTGAACTCAGCTTCACTTATGAGGTAACTGTTTTTTGTTTTTTTGTTTTTCTTCAGACGCAATGCAAATAAACTTCTAAACCTTAATGGTGGTTCAGTCTTGTCTGGGTAAGAAAAAATAGGTTTTAGAAAGGTTTTCCTAATTAAGAAGGTCACATTTTGTGTCCAGAAATTAACTTTGGTATTATAGGATATCTGTTTTTAGTAACACATTGTCTTAATTCCACATTTGCAAGTTGTGAGTTATCAGTTTATGTGTTACTTCTTATACTCAGCACCTTAGAATGGGTCAGTAATAAAAATGTGTAATCATAGGATAGCAATGAAGAAATATATGCATGAAACAAATATAACTAACAGCTCTTACATTTTTGCTTTGAAACAGACATCAATCTAGAGTTTTTAGTTACAGGGAATCATTCCTCAAGTAAGACCCTCCATATGCTTGGTGCCAACCAGTCATTAAGAGCTTACACTCCCTTACTCCATCCTTGACCTTGCAGCATGATTTAAGCCTCAACATTCCCTAAGAAGACTGGGTTCTTTATCAACTACAGCCCTTGTCTAGTGGTTCTCTCTTTCCTTTTTAACAAAATCCTCCCTCTTCAATGTTAATCTGAGGATTATTGGACTGATTTTAGAATTCCACTTATTTTTTTTTATTATTCACTTTACATCCCACACACACTTAAGATCACAGCCTCCTTCCCTCTTCTCTTCCTAGACCTATCTTTACAAATTCCTCCCCCATTTCACCCTCCTTTCTTCTCAGAAAAGAGAAGACCCCTTCGGTACCACCCCTCCCTGGGGCTTTTATTCCCAACAGGACTAGGCACATTCTCTCCCTCTGAGGTCCAAACAGGCAGTCCAGATGAGGTGAAGGGGATCCAATCGCAGGGACAGAGATCTAGACAGACTTGCTCCACTTATTAGAGGACACACATGAAGATCAAGTTGCACATATGCCACAAGTGTGTAGGGGGTTTAGGTACAGTTACTGCATGCTCCCTGGTTGGTGGACCAGGATCTGTGAACCTTCATAGTCCCAATTTAGTTGACTGTGTGGGTCTTCTTGTGGTGGCCTTCACTCAGCTGACTAGCTCACTTCTATACCCCACTCTTCTACTCTTCCCTTGGCTCCTTCTGATGTTTGTCTGTGGGTCTCTGACTCTGCATCCATCTGCTACTGGATGAAGCCTCTCAGGAAACAGCCATACTAGGTTCCTGTCTGTAAGCATAGAGAATATCTTCAATTGTGGCAGGGGTTTGCTCTCTCACATAGGATGGATTTCAAGTTGGGGCAGTCATTGTTTGGATGTTCCCTCAGTCTCAGCTCCATCTTTGTCACTGCACATCTTGTAGGCAAGACAGATTTTTGGGTTGAAGGTTTTGTGGGTGGATTGATGTCCCCCTCCATGCCCTGGAACTCTTGCCTGGCTACAGGAGGCAGCCACTTCAGTCCCTATATTTCCCTCTGGTAGGAGTCTCAGTTAGGGTCATCCCCACAGACTCAATGCTGTACCTGTCCTTTCTCAGGACTCTGGCTAGTTACCAGAAATGACCCTCCTCCACCTGCCTCCGAATTCCATTTTTCACACCCTGACTTCTCTTGCCCCACACCACCTGATTGCCATCCCCATCCCCTCACTTCCTCTTCTACTCAGGGACACACACACACATACACACACATTCACCATTACCTTATGCCTATGGGAAAGTACCTAAATTAGGTTTCTCACATTTTTTCAACCATACAGATTATTTGCCAAATAATTACTGTACTCTAAAACAACAGATAGGGCAAAAACATAGCAGAGTGTGAACACTCAGACATTTATTGATGAATAACTTGCTTTTGTTGAAAATTCTGGGCAATTTAAAGGATTGAGAAATAGATCATAGAGCATCAAACATTAATTTTAAGGGTAGTGACTTTGAAAAATACTTATTCAAGTTTTGCTTTACCCTTTAGTTATTGAGGGATAGTTAAGTCTCCCTAAAGAGAATTGCCAAAAATATTTGAGTCACTTAAATATAATGATAAGAAAATAATAAGTGAAATTATAGAAATAAAGAATATCTCTAAAGTAAGGAAAAATACAAAATGGGAATCTAAGCTGTTTGAGTATGTAGAATGGCCAGGCTGTTATATTTCTGCAAGACAGACTCATCTGTTTATTAAAAAGGAAGGCATATCAGAACTAATTTTTACTAAATTTTCTAGCTTGAAATAACTTTGTTTTTATGATTGATGATACCTGTAGTTTGAGTGCTTTGCATACTGCTATTTAAATAGAAATCACATAGTCATTAAATACCAAAAAATTCTGTGAATATTTTATCCAAGATTTCCAGAAATCAGATACAGAAATAAAAACCATATATATTTTAAAATAATATTGAAAACAAATCAAAATGATGTGTGCTGTAAATGGCTGCATTATTTATAGAATCGATTCCAATCAGAAGTATTACATATGCACGTATATCAATTATGCTAAATATATTTTAGATATTTAATGACTAGCTCCTGTAGCAGGCTCAGAACTAATTATGAAAAAGTAAACTATTATCCATCTTTCTAGATGTTTCTAAAATATCCTTGAGAGTATAGTATTGTTTTGAACAAGATGTTGTATATTAGTTTGTAAACTTGGCAGTGAATTAAATTTATTAATTAAATATATTTGCATTAATTTTTGTCATTAACTCAAAAATGGAATGATTGAATGCTAGAGAAGCTGTGTAAAGATCAGTTCTGCAAATGACTGAGCACTCTGAGTTTCTGTTTCTGGTAAAATATTAATATACTAGTGAGGTTAATAGCTTTTTAAACATAAGTCTTTGTTAATAGTTTAGATGAGATAAACCTAGAATATAAAAAGTTATTAAAACCAAGCAAACAATTTTCCAATATTCAAAAAATGTTATTTTAAATTCACAATTGGTTTAAAAGTATTTTTTGGTAAATTGTTATTTTCCTTAAAACACCATTGTAAAATTACTGTTTCCATGCCCCATTCCTTTGGATGTTTTTATTTTGGGTACAAAAGGAGCAACTCAGGTTGTGTGTTACTTAAATGTGGAAGCTTCCTTATTGCTGTCTGATAATTTGCTTGCTCTCAAGCAAATATATTGAATTGGTGGATTCAAATTATTTTCTCCATCATATTACCTGTTGAAAAGGAAGAGTAATAATAACAATAGTTGAGTGATACTTTGTATCTGGGAAATGGGTTGATTTCAGTTGTGTTCATATTAATTTCCTGTGGTGCTTAGTCCTGTTCTTACTACAGACCCTGGAAGTAGAGTTCTCTTCTCTGGAGAGAAGAAATCATGTCCATTTCAGAAACAACTGACAGTAACTGTTCTCATAGGTATTTGACTCTTCTGAATGCTTGCACCTCTTAGATGCTGAGACACTGGGGCTGCTGTGTGGGATGGTGGAAGACTTAGTTAGTTGGTCTATTTGATGACAATGAAAGTACATGAAGTTCATGTCAACAATTTAACAATCATCTTGAGAGAATTTACAATGCCATGCTCAGTAGGCTGACTAATAGATGCAACGACAGGACAGTTTTCATTGTTTTCTCAGAGGCTTTTCCCTCTTATTGTTGAACATCAGCTATTCCTTGTGGGGTTGCCATGGCAAACGGTAACGTAGGTTCAGCTTCAGGAAGTGTTGGTAGTTATCTTTTCCAAATAACATCCTTATTCCATGTAATCAAGGAGTCCACTCTCAAAGTAATTAAAATATTTTAACAGACATTTTAGTAGATCAATCTGAAATGACAAACTTCTTTGTTAATTTTTTTAGACAATGCTAGCATTTAAATTTTAATAAGTTCGATCCTTATAAATTGCCTTTATTTGACTTTTAGTGTGTTAATCATATTTCCAGTTGCATAATAAATGTTCAATATGTGATGTTTCAGTTTATATACTGTTGGTAAGGGCATTAACCAGGCTTGAGTATAATTGGTTCTTGTGATCAGAGCTTGTTTTCATAGGTAATTAGTTAGTCAGTGTGGAGATAGACATTAAGATATCGCAATGAAAAGAATCCACTTGATTTTCTGGGCAATATATATATATATATATATATATATATATATGTCTGTGTGGTTTTGGAGGTCACTCGAAATTTCCTGATCTAGTTTAATCCTTTCAAGTAATGGAGAAACATTCTGAAGGGAAGGTCTAGCTCAGAAAAGGTGGCTTTCTTTTAAGTGGGGGAGCTTTATTTGTTTTGATTTGTTTTTTGTTTTTGTTTGTTGTTATTGTTTTTGTGATGAGCTCAGTAGGTACAGCAGATAGAAATAAGTGGCCTTTATTTATGACATTACCCTGAGGGAGTTGATTTTAAGTAGTTTGTTTTGAATTTCATATCTTCATTTTTAAATTACTTTTTTTTTTTACAGTCCAGTTGTTGCCCTCCTTCTGGTCCATCTTCCTACACTTCCTCATCCCATTCCTCCTCCCCCCCGTCTCCAATAGGATGTCCCCCACGCCACTCCCACTCCCTGGTGCCTCAAGTCATTCAAGGATTAGGTGCTTCTTCTCCAACTAAGGCCAGACTAGGCAGTCCTCTGCTGTATATGTTCGACCAGCTCCTGTATGTTGTCTGGTTGGTGGTTCAGTTTCTGAGAGATTTCAGGGTAAGGGGGTTAGTTAAGAATGCTTGTTTTCCTATGGAGTTGCCTTTTTCTTCAGACTTTTCCAGCCTTTCACTAATTCAAACACAGGGGTCCCTGAATTCAGTCTAGTATCCACATCTGTCTCAGTCAACTGATTGTTGGAGCTCTCAGAGGCCAGCCATGGTAGTTCTTGTCTGTAAGCACATCATAGCATCAGTAATAGTGTCAGGCTTTGAAGCTACTCCTTGAGATGGATCTCAGGTTGGGCCAGTCATGGCCATCCTACCAAAAGCAATCTATATATTCAATGCAATCCTCATCAAAATACCAACAGACTTCTTCACAGACATGGAAAGAGCAATTTTCAATTTCATATGGACAAAACAAACAAACCCAGAATAGTGAAAACAATTCTTAACAATAAAAGAACTTCTGGGGGAAACACCATCCCTGACCTCAAGCTGTACTACATAGCCATAGTCATAAAAACTGCATGTTATTGTTACAGAGACACACACATTGATCAATGGGATAGAATTGAAGACCTAGAAATAAACCCACACACTTATGGATGCTTGAACTTTGATAAATTAGACAAAATTATACAATGTAAAAATGAAAGCATCTTCAATAAATGGTGCTGGTCTAACTGGCAGTCTGTATGTTGAAAAATGAAAATAGATCTATATTTGTTACCTTGCACAAAGCTCAAGTCCAAGTGGATCAAGGACCTCAACATAAAACCAGATACACTGAATCTAACAGAAGAGAAAGTGGGAAAGAACCTTGAACTCATTGGCATGGTGGGGCTGGGGATTTCCTAAACAGAACTCCAATGACTCAGGTTTTAAGATCAAGAATTGGTAAATGGGACCTCGAGAAGCTAGCCTCTAAAACATCAAACAACCCAATCAAAACAATAAGGTATAAAGCTAAACAGAATTCACAACAGAAAAATCTCTCATGGGTGAGAAGCACTTAAAGAAATGTTCAATGTCCTTAGTATCAGGGAAATGTAAATCAAAATGAAACTGAGATTCCTGTTTATACCAATGAGAATGGCTAAGATAAAAAACTCAGGTGACAACACTTGTTGGCCAGGATGTGGAGAAAGAGGAACACTCCTCCATTGCTGGTGGAATTGAAAAACTGGCATAACCATTCTGGAAACCAATCTGGAGTTTCCTCAGAAAATTGAAAATAGATCTACTTGAAGACCCAGCTATATCACTCTTGGACATATACCCAAAAGATGTCCCACCATACCACAGGGGCATGTGCTCCACTATGTTTAGAGCAGCCTTATCTGTGATAGCCAGAAGCTGGAAACAACTCATATCTACCTTTAATGTGATAATCATAAACACGTTCTAAGTCACACAGGTAATCAGAGGTAAATAGGGTCTTAGCTGACAAAGCTAGGCTCAGTTCCACTTTGACATGGTAACTATCTCACCCAGAGGTTGTCCTTAGAGTACTGCCTTAGTCAGGGTTTCTATTCCTGTACAAATATCATGACCAAGGTACAAGTTGGGGAGGAAAGGGTGTACTGAGCTTACACTTCCATGCTGCTGTTCATCACGAAAGGATATCAGGATTGGAACTCAAGCAGGTCAAGGAGCAGGAGCTGATGCAGAGGCCATGGAGGAATGCTGCTTATTGACTTGCTTGCTTCTTCTGGCTTGTTCAGCCTGCTTTCTTATAGAACCCAAGACTACTAGCCCACAGATCCCTCCCCCCCTTGATCACTAATTGAGGAAATGCCTTACCAGTGAATCTCATGGAGGCATTTTCTCAACTGAAACTCCTTTCTCTGTGATAACTTCAGCATGTGTCAAGTTGACACACAAAACTAAACAGTACAAGTACCTAGACAGACCTTGCTGGCTAATTGCAGAATGCCTCGTATTAAAGAAATTCTCCACAGAGTTCTAATGAGTGATTTTTTTCATCGACAAGCAATCTTTATGTAGCTTTTTAATTTTTAAAATTCCAATGTCTAAATAGCAAAACCAATGTGTTAAATGCCTTAGATTTGAACTTCTCTTTTTTGTTTGTTTTGTTACATTTGTTTTTTTTTTTTTTTTTTCAAAACAGTTTCTTTGTGTAGCCTTCAATGTCTTGGACTAGTTCTATAGACCAAGCTGGCCTAGAACTCACAGAGATCTGTATCTGCCTTCCTGTGTATGGGGATTTAAGCCATGTTCCATCACTGCCAGGCTAAACCTCTCCTTTAATAGAAACTTAATGTTTTGAAAAATAGGGAGATTTCTAGCAATTATTTCTTGTACATTTCCTATATTTGTGTTTCAAATTTTCAGCCTTATGCATTGTAACTTCCTCAACTGCCTTTATTTGTAGGTTGTACAGGTCAAGGAATAGCACCAGAGACATTTTAGAGGAATACTTTATAATTCCAGATATGCCGCCCTACTAGGCTTTTTGATAAAGTGCCTGTCTTTTTATCAATATCTTAAAGTGATATACAGCCCTTTTAAATTTGCAGCTCACTGTCCTAGTCCACCTCAAAGTGTTCATAATTTAACAGCCTTGGAAAGAGAGTAAACAACAGCATTGCATTCTGTCAAGCATCAGAATTTGTGTTTTGATACACGTATATTCCTAATGGCAATAATCCAACTTATAATATATTAAACATTTACCCGTTATGGTTTAACACACAGTCTTTGGTAACTATTGTTTCCCTCCCACTGAAGTTACTTGATTTCCATGCATATGACTTTCTTACCTTGCTGCATTTTTTTGGAGAAAACTTAAGGGGGGGGGGAAGGGAGGGCAGCTTAGATATGGGAGAAATACAGAGGGTCAGGAATTTGAAAGGAGGTGAGTAGCAGTGGGAGAGAAGGAACTGGGGTAGCCACTAGAAAGTCCCAGAAGCTAGGGACCCAAGAGGTTCCCAGGAACCAACAGGGAGAACATTAGCAGAAATACCCAACAAAGGGGAGATAGAACTTGTAGAGACTATATCCAGTAGATAGGCATGGCCCCTGGTTGAGGGATGGGGCCACCCACCCACCTCAAAAATATTAATCCAGAATTCCTCCTGTCAAAAGGAAGTTCTGGGACAAAGAGTGGAGCAGAGACTGAAGGAAAGGCCATCTAGAGACTGCCCCACCTAGGAATCCATTCCATCTGCAGACGCCAAACCCAGACACTACTGCTGATGTCAAGAAGTGCTTACTGACAGGAGCCTGGTATAGCTGTCTCCTAAGAGGCTCTGCCGAAGCCTGACCAATACAGATGCAGATACACACAGTCAAACATCAGACTGAGTGTTCAGACCCCATTGGAGAAGTTAGAGAAAGGACTGAAGGAGCTGAAGGGGTTTGCAACCCAGTAGGAAGAACAACAATAACAACCAACCAGATCGCTCAAAGCTCCCAGGGACTAAATCACCAACCAAACAATACACATGGGGGGACCCATAGCTCCAGTTTGATATGTAGCAGAGGATGGTCTTGTCAGACATCAATGCGAGGGGAGCCCCTTGGTCCTGTGGAGGCTCCATTACCCAGGGTAAAGGAATGCTCGGGTGCTGAGGCAGGAGTAGTTGGGCAGGTGCAGAGCACTCTCACAGAGGCAGGGGAAGAGGGTGGGATAGGTGGTTTGTGGAGGGGAAATTGGGGAGAGGGATAACATTCGAAATGTAAATAAATAAAATAACCAATCAATATGAAAAAAAATAAACGAAAATTGTTCAATAACTGCAACACCCATTCCTCTGTGGCTCAGCCTCAGGACTTCTCTAGTGTGCTCTGGGATTATGCAGTCCCTTTTCTGTTCCTGTTTCTTCCGGGTATTAGCACATTGCTTCTTGTACAGGACTGGCTTATTCTTCCCCACTTTTTGTCCTCATTCCAGTAGCTGGTACCTATGTTGAAATACGAAGGCACCCAGAGTCTTTCTGTTGTTATCCTATGGCTGGACTAATCTTCTTGGTCCTGCTTAGGTATTCTGGTGTAAGACTCTGGGGAGTTTTAACCTACCAGAGACCCCCCCCTTGAATACATGGAGTTGGGGATTGATGCAAGATGCAAGAGGAATTTTTTGGTCCAGCATGCTGGGGTCGTCCTGCACACCAAGGCAGGAGAACGACCAGGTGTAGCCCATTCAGGGATCTTTTATGCAGTTTTTAGAGCAGCCATTAGGCACAAGCGATTGGCAGAACAGTGTGACTTTTAAACTGATTGGTCTTTAGGGAATGAGGTAGCAGGGGCTTAATCAACCCTCCCTTCCAGCCTACGTGCTAGCTCTCCAACCTGTTTCTTCCAGGAGGGAAGGGATGCCCATGGGCTCGGGGGCCCTGGTGGAATATCCCAAAGTTCCTGAGCTGACTTCTCACTGGTACTTGTACTTATTACTCGTCTGAATATGTAATGTCAATTATTTTGGCAAATTATGCAATTAATTTGTCTTTGCTCTGGCCCCACTCCATACATTCTTTCTAAGACCTTAAAAGGTGATTTGAGGTTGTGATCTGAAATCACATTTCTATGGATTTCATGTTTCACTGAGTCACCCAATCTTGCACTCAAAGATAAAACAATTAGAGATTAATTTGTAATAAGCTAGTTATTATGAACATACTTAAAATGTACAGAATACTTATAAATTCTGTGTTTAATGTTCTTTTAATTTTTACTGTCATCTTTTGATGGAGAAGTTTGATTTTTTAAAGTGACTGAAATTAGAAAAATGTGATAGCTATGAGTATTTTGACAGCTTATTCAGAACCCACAAAAAGCATATTATTAACATATCATATTAAATGGATGCTCTGGCATAAGGAAAATATGCAGAATTTTAGAAAACCAATGTTGAAGTTAATTAAAATCATTATCCTTAAAAGTAAAAGTTTGCAGTGAGGATTAGTACTTGACTTCAAGAAAATAAAATCAACTTTAAATCTGTGTTGCATGGTTCCTCTTTGTGCTCAGGATCATCATTCTTGTTTTTGATGTATTGTTTCTATCTCAAACTATCTAGTGAAGACAGGGCCCCAGGTTTTTCTAGAAACCTATTTCTACATTGGGCTCTCCTTTTCCTTGGTGCTTTTAGCATCAGACTGCCCGAGGTCTAACATGCTGGAACAAAGCTTGCTCATTTCTTCTTGTCATGTTATATTCAATCATTTTTATTGCAGTTCTGCCTCCCAGACTTTAGAAAGCCTTTTTCTTTCTCCACCAAAAATAGTCCAATCTTTATTTTGGTTAGCACAAAATTATTTTATTGTAATCTCTTTGGTTTCCTAGCATCTACCTTTTTTGTTCCCATGGAATTCTGTTTATGACTTTAAGACCATCCAAAATGCCTTCTGCTCATATCATAAGACTTTCTTTTGAACATGTACCAAATTTACTCTTTCCTTTTCCCTTCCTCCTTCCCTCCTCTCCTTCTTGTCTCTCTAACACATACAAACAGACACATGATAATTAGGGTAAACTTCTCCACCTTCTCACAAAACAAAACCACGAAAACAAAACAACAAACAAAAACCAAAAACCTTTAAAAATGGACATTTTATTCTCAACTCAAGACACAGCCCTAAAATAGTTTCAAGACGTAACAATGGTTGCACCAGGCCTGCACAAGACTGGCCCAGTCATCAGAAGCATACACTAGGGAGAGACTCCCGGGACTAGAGCCCACCTTCGTAAACTGTTGGCCACTGATGGTTTCTGAAAGAGAGACAGTCACTGTCAACGTTATCTGTGGGTGAGTTCATCAAACTCGCGTGCATAGAGCAAAACTCATGGTCACACAGACAGTCTTAGCTAAATTTCAGTGTGTCATAAGACACAATATCAAGCTATGAATATGGTAAAGGGATTTGTAAAGAAGAATGTGGCTTTGAGTGGTGGAGGGGCTGATAGGATAAGGTGGTTTACTGGTGACTAGAATGTATTGTATATGTATATAAGTGTCAAAAAATAATATACACACATACACTTTAGGCACATTTTAAGTAGTGTATTGGAATATTACTTCCCCTATTGCATCCATAGGACATACTGTAGCTGTCCAGCGGCTATGGATGAACTGGGTTACCTGAAAGGGGGGCTGGAAATGAAAAGGGTAGGGTGCGAGAGAAGGATGAAGCCAAGACAAAGTTTCTGATCAAGGCTCAAAGTTTAATATTCAGCTGTTATATAGGGAAAGCCCACAGATACCACCCTTTGTTTCAGCTGGATTGAGTTGCAAAGTAATCTCAGCAGGCAGTCTACTCCTGTAGGAAATTGCAGGTGCACAAGGCGGAAAGGTCCAACTGTGGCAAACACATAAGGTCTATTTAGCCTGCCAAGACTGGGGAAAGGGCACACATATAACTCCCTTTTGTTCAGCCTGTAGACACTGAATATGACAACCACTTGTTAATCTTTTACCTTTTTTGGTAATCAGCTTGATTGCTAAGCTATGACAGTGCTTGGGCTTAGTCTTTTTTATTTAATATTGTTACCAAAGGGCAAGAATTGAGCTGTTGTCAATTAAGATATATCAAAAGAAGGCACGATTTGAATTCATTAAGTCAGCAGTTCTCAACTTGTGGGTCAGGACATATTTGGTGTCAGATTTCAAATATCCTGCATGTCAGATGTTTACAATTCATAACAATAGCAAAATTATAGTTATAAAATAGCAACAAAATAATTTATGGTTGTGGTCTAAACACTTGAGGAACTATATTAAAGGATCACAGCATTGGGAAGGTTGAGAACCACTGCTTTAAGTAAAATGGAGACAGTGCAATAGGAGATGCTGAGGGACAATGGTCACTTTGACATCATGTTCTATAGTGCAGTTTGGTAATTGTCTATGACTCTGTGCATATTTGTCATTAATCTTTTACTGTTCATAACAGTCAAATTAAATTGCATTATAGTTAGTTACACAGATATGCAAAAATAAATCGCATATATAGTGATTTGGATTATCCATGTTTTTGCTCTGGGTCTTAGAGCATAACTCTTTTATAAGAACAAGTTACTCTGTTTGTGTTCATTTATGTTTGCATTTAGGCATGGATATATATATATATGTGTGTGTGTGTGTATGTGTGTGTGTGTGTGTGTGTGTGCGTATTCTAATACCTACCATAATGTAAACCTGCAGAACATGCTTATAATCCTAATCCTACAAAGGTGGAGACAATAAGATGCTGGGAGTTAGGCATGATTATTGAATGATCCATGGAGAGGCCCTGACTAAAAACATACCTTGGAAAATGACAGAGGAAAGTAGATATGAAAGTAGTCTATTAATCCCATTCATAAATAGTATAAATCAAGTTTATAAACTAACATTATACAAGACACCCCATTGTAAAAAGAATATCTTTATCCAGAGCCCTCTGAAAATTTTAAAATATTTATTTATGTGTGATATTTCTATCTCTATCTATCTCTATCATATATATATATATATATATATGCAGCTCATGACTGTTAGGTGTGTCTACATAGTTCTCTTCTAGTACCTTCCTCTATCATTCTCCAAGGTATGCTTTCCGACAGGGTCTCTGCTGTACCTGGAGATACTTATTAATCATACCTAACTGGATAGCACACTCCCATCATCTTACTGTCTCCATCTTTGTAGGGTTAGGATTACAAGCATGTACCATGATGTTCTGTACTTTTTCCTGCTGGCAGGTATTAGATCTCAGGTCTTCCTGTTTCTATAGCATGCACTTTTAGCAACTGAAATTTCTCTCCAGTACCAGCGTGCTTGTTATACCATGCTCTTCCCAGCCACCAATCTGATAAACTAAGCCACAATGCAGTAACAGGCAGGGCCACCTGACTGCAGCAAAAGATTCAAGACTTTAAAATTTTAATGTTAAATGGTGTTGCAGTTCTGTAATATATGGAATTTATTAATTGAGATAATTTCTTTTTTGATACTATAAGAGAAATTGGCATTGAAAATTATACCCAAGTACTTGAAGTCCTATATACGATGAATGTGTTCTGTTGTTTTACAACTTTTTATTGGTTATTTTATTTATTTGCATTTCAAATGTTATCCTCCTTCCTGGATTCCCCTCCACAAACCCCCTATCCCACCTTCCCTTCCCCGTGCTTCTATGAGGGTGCTCTCCCACCCATCCACCCACTCTCTAGTATTTCCCTATGCTGAGGCATCGAGCCTTTACAGGACCAAGGGCTGCTGCTCCTTCCATTGATGTCACACAAGGCCATCCTCTGCTAAATATGTGGCTGGAGTCATGGGTCCCTCCATGTGTACTCTTAAGTTGGTGGTTTAGTCCCTGGGAGCTCTGGGGGGTCTGGTTGGTTGATATTGTTGTTCTTTCTATGGAGTTGCAAACCCCTTGAATGTGTTCAATTTTGGCTGTCATTTTTATATACTGCATAACCCATATATTTGCCTAAAAAGTTGCTCGATTTTATAATTTATGGCTATAGCTAACATCATCAACATTTCAAGAAATTTACTTATAGCAATACTAGGATATGGTGGAAGTGGGCTCCAGACACAGGGACTGAGGAAAAGCCAGGAGGTAAGAGCCTGCCTGCTTCCACCTGTCGCCAGAAACCCCTCTGGGCCAACAGGCCTCTCCATATACAAGTAGCTCAGGGAGAAAGCTACCCGCCCACTTGTGCTGAGGAGCCAGCAACAGGAGGACTCCAGACACAGGGTCTGAAGAACAGCTGGAAGAGAGAACTGGTCTCCCAGGAATATTGACATCTGAGCTTGAAGGAAAGACAAGCCACAGTCAGAGAGAGAAAGACCAGCTAACTCCAGAGATAACCAGATGGCGAAAGGCAAGGGAAAGAACACAAGGAACAGAAACCAAGACTACTTGGCTTCAGCTGAACCCAGCTCTCCCACCACAGCCAGCCCTGGATACCCCAACACACCAGAAAAGGAAGACTCAGACTTAAAATCACTTATCAAGAGGATGATAGAAGATTTTAAGAAGGAAATAAATAACTCCCTTAAAGAAATACAAGAGAACACAGGTAAACAACTGGAAGCCCTTAAAGAGGACACACAAAAATCCCTTGAAGAATTACAGGAAAACACAATCAAATGGGCAGAAATACAGGAAAACACAATCAATCAAATGAACAAAACCATTCAGGAATTAAAAACAGAAATAGAAACAGTAGAGAAATCACAAAGGGAGACAACCCTGGAATTAGAGATCATAGGAAAGATATCAGGAGACATAGATGCGAGCATCACCAACAGAATACAAGAGATGGAAGAGAGAATCTCAGGTGTGGAAGATACCATAGAAAACATGGACACAACAGTCAAAGAAAACACAAAATGCAAAAAGATCCTAAACCAAAACATCCAAGATATCCGGGATGCAATGAGAAGATAGAACCTGAGTATGATAGGTATAGAAGAGAGTGAAGACTCCCAACTTAAAGGACGAGTAAATATCTTCAAAAAAATTATAGAAGAAAACTTCCCTAACCTAAAGAAAGAGATGAACATAAATATACAAGAAGCCTACAGAACTCCAAATAGACTGGACCAGAAAAAGAAATTCCCTCCATTACATTATAGTCAAAACACCAAATACACAGAACAAGGAAAGAATATTAAAAGCAATAAGGGAAAAGGGGCAAGTAACATATAAAGGCAGACCTATCAGAATTACACCAGACTTCTCACCAAAGACTATGAAAGCTAGAAGATCCTGGGCAGAGCTCATACAGACACTAAAAGAACACAAATGCCAGTCCAGGCTGCTACACCCAGAAAAACTCTCAATAATCATAGAGGGTGAAACCAAAATATTCTACAACAAATCCAAATTTGTACAGTATATTTCCACAAACCCAGCCGTACAAAGAATAATACATGGGAAATGCCAACGCAAAGAGGGAAACTACACTCAGAAAAAGAAAGTAATCTTTCGACAAACTCAAAAGAAGATAGCCACACAAACAATATAAACAACATCAAAAATAACAGGAAATAACAATCACTATTCTTTAATATCTCTTAACATCAATGGTCTCAACTCCCCAATAAAAAGACATAGACTGACAGACTGGATCCATAAACAGGACCCAGCATTTTGCTGCATCCAGGAAACGCACCTCCAAATTAAAGACAAACACTACCTCAGAGGAAAGGGCTGGAAAACAATTTTCCAAGCAAATGGCCCCAAGAAACAGGCTGGAGTAGCCATTCTAATATCGGATAAAATTGACTTTCAACCAAAATTTATCAAAAAGGATGAGGAAGGACACTTCTTATTCATCAAAGGAAAAATCTACCAAGAAGAACTCTCAATTCTGAACATCTATGCCCTGAATGCAAGAGCTCTCACTTTCATAAAAAAAAAACTCTACTAAAGCTCAAAGCACACATTGCACCTCACACAATAATAGTGGGAGACTTCAACACCCTACTATCAACAATGGACAGATCTTGGAAACATAAACTAAACAGAGACACAGTGAAACTAACAGATGCTATGAACCAAACGGGTTTAACAGATATCTATAGAACATTTCATCCTGCATCAAAAGAATATACCTTCTTCTCAGCACCTCATGGTACCTTCTCCAAAATTGATCATATAATTGGTCACAAAACAAACCTCAACAGATATAAGAAGATTGAAATACTCCCATGCCTCCTATCAGATCACCACAGATTAAGGTTGGTCTTCAATGGCAACAACAACAACAGAAAGCCCACATACACATCGAAGCTGAACAATGGACTGCTTAATGATATGTTGGTCAAGGAAGCAATAAAGAAGGAAATTAAAGACTTCCTAGAATTCAATGAAAATGAATGTACAACTTACCCAAACCTATGGGACACAATGAAAGCAGTGTTAAGAGGAAAACTCATAGCTCTGAATGCCTCCAAAAAGAAACTGGAGAGAGAGCATACACTAACAGCTTAACAGCACATCTGAAAGTTCTAGAACTCCTTTTGGGTTCTAGAACCCAAAGGTTCTTGCCAAAGAAGGCAAGAAATAATCAAATTAAGGGCTGAAATCAACCAAGTGGAAACTAAAAGAACTATACAAAGAATCAACAAAACCAAGAGCTGGTTCTTTGAGAAAATCAACAAGATAGATAAACCCTTAGCCAGACTAACCAGAGGGCACAGAGACAGTATCCAAATTAACAAAATTAGAAATGAAAATGGAGAAAACAACAGACTCTGAGGAAATTTAAAAAATCACCAGAGCCTACTATAAAAGCCTATATGCAACAAAGTTGGAAAATCTGGAGGAAATGGACAAGTTTTTAGACAGATACCAATTACCGAAGTTAAATCAGGATCAGATAAACCATCTAAACAGTCCCATAACTCCTAAAGAAATAGAAGCAGTTATTAAAAGTCTCCCAACCAAAAAAAGCCCAGGACCAGATGGGTTCAGTGCAGAATTCTATCACACCTACAAAGAAGACCTAATACCAATACGCTTCAAGCTATTCCATAAAATAGAAACAGAAGGAACACTACCCAATTCATTCAATGAGGCCACAGTTACACTGATACCAAAGCCCCACAAAGACCCAGCAATAAAAGAAAACTTCAGACCAATTTCCCTTATGAATATCGATGCAAAAATACTCAATAAAATTCTTGCAAACCGAATCCAAGAGCACATCAAGACAATCATTCACCATGATCAAGTAGGCTTCATCTCAGGGATGCAGGGATGGTTCAATATCCGGAAATCCATTAATGTAATCCACTACACAAACAAACTCAAAGAAAAAAACCACATGGTCATCTCATTAGATGCTGAAAAAGCATTTGACAAAATTCAACATCCCTTCATGATAAAAGTCTTGGAAAGATCAGGAATTCAAGGAGCATACCTAAACTTAGTAAAAGCAATATACAGCAAACCAGTGGCCAACATCAAACTAAATGGAGAGAAACTTGAAGCAATCCCACTAAAATCAGGGACTAGACAAGGCTGCCCTCTCTCTCCCTATCTATTCAACATAGTACTTGAAGTTCTAGCTAGAGCAATCAGGCAACAAAAGGAAATCAAAGGGATACAAATTGGAAAGGAAGAAATCAAAATATCACTATTTGCAGATGATATGATGGTATACTTAAGTGACCTGAAAAACTCCACCAGAGATCTGCTACAGCTGATAAACAACTTCAGCAAAGTGGCTGGATACAAAATTAACTCAAGCAAATCAGTAGCCTTCCTATACTCGAAGGATAAACAGGCTGAGAAAGAAATTAGGGAAATGACACCCTTCACAATAGTCACAAACAGTATAAAATATCTTGGTGTGACTCTAACCAAACAAATGAAAGATCTGTATGACAAGAACTTAAAGTCTCTGAAGAGAGAAATAGAAGAAGACCTCAGAAGATGGAAAGATCTCCCATGCTCATGGATCGGCAGGATTAACATAGTTAAAATGGCCATCCTGCCGAAAGCAATATACAGATTCAATGCTATCCCCCTCAAAATCCCAACTCAATTCTTTGTAGACCTAGAAAGAGCAATTCTCAAATACATATGGAATAACAAAAAACCCAGGATAGCAAAAACTATCCTCAACAATAAAAGGTCTTCTGGAGATATCAGCCTCCCTGACCTCAAGCTATACTACAGAGTAGTAGTGATAAAAACTGAATGGTATTGGTACAGTGATAGGCAGGTTGATCAATGGAATAGAATCGAAGACCCAGAAATGAATCCACACACATATGGTCAGTTGATCTTCAATAAAGGAGCTAATACCATACAGTGGAAAAAAGACAGCATCTTCAACAAATGGTGCTGGATCAACTGTTGGTCTACATATAGAAGACTGCAAATTGATCCATTCCTATCTCCCTGCACAAAGCTCAAGTCCAAGTGGATCAAGGACCTTCACGTAAAACCAGATACACTGAATCTAATAGAAGAGAAAGTGGGGAAGAATCTCGAACACTTGGGCACAGGGGAATTGTTCTTGAACAGAACACCAATGGCTTGTGCTCTAAGGTCAAGAATTGACAGATGGGACCTCATAAAATTACAAAGCTTCTGTAAGGCAAAGGACACTATGAATAGTGCAAAATGGCAACCTACAGATTGGGAAAAGGTCTTTACCAATCCAACATCTGATAGAGGGCTAATATTCAATGTATACCAAGAACTCAAGAAGCTAGACTCCAGAGATACAAATAACCCTATCAAAAAATGGGGAAGTGAGCTAAACAGAGAATTCTCAACTAAGGAAACTCGAATGGCCCAGAAACACCTAAAGAAATGTTCAACATTCTTAGTCATCAGGGAAATGCAAATCAAAACAACCCTGAGATTCCACCTCACACCAGTCAGAATGGCTAAGATCAAAAACTCAGGTGACAGCAGATGTTGGTGAGGATGTGGAGAAAGAGGAAGACTCCCCCATTGCTGGTGGGAATGCAAATTGATACAACCTCTCTGGAAATCAGTTTGGCTGACCCTCAGAAAATTGGATATAATACTTCCTGAGGACCCAGCTATTCCACTCCTGGGCATATACCCAGAAGATGCTCCAACATGTAATAAAAACACATGTTCCACTATGTTCATAGCAGCCATATTTATAATAGCCAGAAGCTGGAAACAACCCAGATGTCCCTCCACAGAGGAATGGATACAGAAAATGTGGTACATTTACACAATGGAATACTACTCAGTTATTAAAAACAATGACTTCATAAAATTTGTAGACAAATGGATGGATCTTGAAAACATCATTCTGAGCCATGTAACACAGTCACAAAAGAATGAACATGGTATGTACTCACTGTTAAGTGGTTATTAGCCTAAAAGTTTGAAATACCCAAGAGTCACTTCACAGGAACAGTAGTACTGAATATGAGGTCCCAGATGGATGGCTTGGAGAAAGGATTGAAGGAGCTGAGGGAGTGTGCAGCCCCAGGGAGGTAGCAACACTGGCAACTGGCCTGACCCCCCATATTTCTGGATATTGATCCACCAACTAAAGAACATACATGGAGGGACCCATAGTGCTAGCCACAAAGACTGCAGAGGAGTGTCTTGTTACCCGTCATGGGGAGGAATGGCCCTTGGGCCTGAGAGTGTTATATCCTCCAGTATAGGAGAATGTCAATGAGGAAGACGAGAGTGGGTGGGGGGTGGGGTGGGGAGGTGGGTTGGAGAATATCCCCATAGAGACAGGGGGAGGGTGGAGGGAATGGGGAGGTTCCAAAGGGGAGATCTGGAAAAGGGGAAACATTTGAAATGTAAATAACATATGAAAAAAATAAAAAAAAATAAAAAAGAATAAAAAAAACAATACTAGGATATATTAAGTGCTATGTTAAACATCTGTTAGTTAAACAGTCTAAATTAAAAATGTAGATTTGTCTCAAATGATCTCAGATATCATTGGAGGATATTTTAAAGGGAATAATTTTCTTTGTGTATCAAAAGTTCTCCTAAAAATTGCAAGAAATTCCTGTTCTGAGATTGTTGATAAAGCATCTCTGTTTTCTTTACAAGAATGTTAGATATTTGGAACATCTTCCGCTTATGCCTTCACTTTTAAAAAATAATGAATTAAATTTTTATGTGCATGTAATTACTTAGGACATTTTGTAAAACATTGGGTCATAAATGTATTTTCCACTGCTATTTCAATGTTATATAATTTTAGATACTCTGTAAGTTAAGTTTTCTTAATGTTATACCATGTGAATCAATGTTTTTTAACTTCTTTTCTGTTTGGCACAAAATTACTCTTTATTCCAACATAGGTTTTAGGAATCATTAGTTGTTTTATTGAGATGTTGTATTAGTCACTTTTCTGTTGCTGTCATGAAGCAATGTGATTCAAGTAGCTTCTAGATGAAAGAGTTTTTTTGAGTTTTGGTGCCAGAAATTAGAGTCCATAATGGTTGGTATTGTATGGCAGGAGAAGGGAAATGCAGCAGATGGAGCAGGATGCTGAGAGGTCACATCTCCTCCATGAGTAGGAGAACCAGGCCTTAATCTTTTAAAAATCTCCTCCAATGACATACTTTCCATAGCAAGGCTACATCTTCCTAAACCTCCCCAAGGAGTGCTACTAATTGGTGACAAAGTGTTCAAATACATAAACTTATGGGGACGTACCCATTTAAGCTATCACATTATACTCTACGGCTCTCATAGGGTTGTGGCCATATCATAATGCAAAGATGCAGTTAGTACAGCTTCCAAAATATTCCCAGTTAGTCTTTTACAGCTTCAAATCACTTAAAGGTACAACTTCTGTTTTGAGATTTAGACATTCTCTTACTTTTAACCCTCTGTAAGACCAAAAAGCAGATTACATACTTTCAAAGCATAGTGACACAGAATACACATTATAATTTCAAAACGAGGAGTGGGGTATAAATACTGGATCAGAACAAGACCCAAGCCCAGAAGGACAAAAACCAAATCCTGTACAGCTTTATGTCTAGTGTCAAAGTGTTTAGATGGGTCTCCTCTTTCAAGTTTGCTGCCTACAACATAAATATTTCTCTTCTGTTGCTTCTATTTCCTCTATCACTCTCCTTGGAAGATATATCACAGATCTGGCTTCTCAACATGAGGGGGTTTCTCCTACAATTCAAGCTTTACTTCCACTGCTTCATGAGAGAGCTTCTCAGAGTGTCTTACCCTCTCAGGGCAAACCGGGACTCCCCTTGCCTGCCCTTAGCAGCTGTCTGAAGGCAGAGAGAAATATGTCATAATCCATTTACTCTTGAATACGTCATGACTCAAAAGTCAGCATGACTTTCCTAGCTTGGAATAGACTTTAGTCCCTAGAATGCTATTTGTAAAAGCCTTTTCCTTCAGTTGCTTTATAGAAGACAGCAGTAGAATCTCTGTTCACAAGTTCAAGCCTTGCTATGTGGATCTTGTCCTAAGAGTGCCCCTCCCTTTATTCCAGTGTAGAATATTCATCTCTTTAATGGCACTAACCCCATTATCTCTTCCAGCAGAAACCTTGGTTACAATCTTAAGTTTACTGGTGTTCTTTTCCTCTTTAAACTGTACCCTTTGTATTTTCTCTGTCACAACTGCTCTTTCTCATTGCAGACCTGTGTAACAGTCATGAATAATATAATCATGCCACAGATTGAATATTATGCTGCCTTGAAATCGCCTTTGTCAAATAAATTAGTCAATTATTTTTAACTTAACCTCAGACCAGTTCTTATCACAAGGGCAGTGAGTAGCCATATTTTTTGCCAAAGTGTTATCAGAGGAGTTCCTTGATCTATTGCTGATACTGTTCTTGATTAATTCTGAATCCTTGTGAGCTGGGCCTTGATAGCCAGCTTTGCTCCCAGACCTGTCTTTCAGACTCCTATGAACACAGCCTGTTAAGCCCTGCTTAGAGAATTCAAACATATTTTCCCCCTAAAGTCCCCAAATCTCCACATTAAAAAAAAAAAAAAATTCCAACATGGTTAAAACATTCCTGCTCCTAGAAACAACTACTCTTTTAGTTAGGGTTCTGCTGATGATGTATGGACAAAAGCAATGTGGAGAGGAAATGGTTTATTTGGCTTATATTTCCATATCATTATTGAGTTATGTGAAGATATAAACTCAAGCAGGAAGCTTGAGGCCGGAACTGTATCAGAGACCACGGAAGAATGCTGCTCGGTTTCCTGCTCTTCTTGGTTGGCTCCGTTTTCTTTTTCATACAACCCAATACCACTTGGCCAAAGATGGGGTCTCTCACAGTGGGCTGAATCCCCTAGATCAATCATTCATCAAAAATTGCCCCACAGATTTGCCAAAGTCCAACCTGATGGAAGAATCCTCTCAACTGAAATTTACTATTCCCAAATGACCTTTCCTACTTGCTTGTATAAAGTTGACAAAAACAAAGCAAACCAAAGTCTCAAAAAACAAACAAACAAACCAGTCAACTGGCATACCTTTATACACATGGGTCAATTTTTAGACTGTTCAGTTTCTTAAAAAACATTTTAGAACCAAAGTATAACCTTTTAATAATTAGTTTTATGGTTATTGATGTCAGGGTTGTTAGATGTCCAAAATTTTCTTTTTTTGTCAAAATTTTTGCATTATATAAATTATATGTGTTTCACAAAAATATTCCATTTAACTTGTAAATTCTACAAAATTATTTAGAGAGTTTGATCTGGGATCATATGAAGAAATTGATATTATATATACATATGTACAAACATATACATATGCACATATATGGATATATATATATACATATATTATATTGTTAATTATATCTGTTTGTTTGAATTTTTGTATCTGGACTACTTTCCATATTCTGCTTTCCATATCTTTTGCATGTTTATGCAATATGTCAGGTTTATGCCTTATGTCAAGTTTATTGAGTTTGTTCATAATATAAGCTGAATATTAAAAAGATAAACATAATAAAGGTATGTCTTTCAATTGCTCACATGGATGATCCGTTTCTCTCAGTGTCAAGTGATATCCTGCCACTACTCAAACGGTGAAAAACGTAAAGCTTTAGTTTTGATTTTATTATTTCTCTCCACCCCTCCTCCCTAAAGAAGAGAAAAAAACAAACAAATCTTGGCTTAGTTTCATTACTTATAATTGGAGTCAGTTTAGTCCCTTGAAGCTCATTTTAGACTTGTGATTTCTTGAAATACAGAGAATAAGTGAGAGTTATAAGTCACTGAGCTTGAGGTATTTTCTTAATGCAGAAGATCATTTCAGGACTAGCTGTTCTTTCACTAGCTGAAGTCTAATGCCTTAAAAGTTAGTATTTGTTTTTTCTGTTAGCTATTCAAACTTGGAGGGTAAATTTGACTCTTTGTATTTCATCTGGATGGAAAGTATCATGAAAATTTTATTTTATTATCTATAATAATAATGTCAATACTAAAATAATTATTAGATCATTGGAATATAATAATAGTTATTATTGTTATACCACAAAGGAATGATTCCTCAATTTCTTGAAGCTCCACACACGCAGAACTTGTTTTAGAGACAAAAGTAACTATTATATATTTAATAAATTTCTAAACTGATATTTGGGTGGTCTGAAATATGAGGAAGCATAAATACTGGTGTTTTCTAATAACAGACAAAGAAGACTCATTAGTAGAAACAACATAGTCTGATTCAATGAAGAGGCTTTAGAGTCATATCATAATTCCTTTTATGGCTTTTGTTTCTTCTTACCCTGTGATTGAGACAGGCATTAATTTTTCTGAGACATGATTCTGCCATTTATAAGAACAGTATTATTGTAATTGAGGCATGCAAATGAAAGTTTCCCAGTTCTGTCTGCCAGAAAAATGGAACTGCAGACAAGAGAAGAATTCTGATAAAAGTCTTATTGGAGACTGGGTACTTAGATATCTTGGTTAGTAGCCATGGAACCTTGGCTTGCATATTAAGGGATCAATCTCCTATTTCTGCATGGAAACTGTGTCAAAGGTAGGATTCATACTCTTTGCAAGGTTTTCACGTTGGAAATAACTCTTATAAGAAAGGATGACCAGGAATAATTTGATCCAGAGAAAAGAAATTTTCAACTAATTAATTTCAATGCAATACCATGTTATTTGGGCTGAGATAACCTTGGATTGAGCCACTGCACTGCTGCCATCTCTGAGGTTCACATAACAGGAACTCTGATTTTTTTCTTTTTTTAAGTTGAGGTCTTTTGTTTTATTTATATTTTATGATTCTGTTTTTAAGTGAATAAAATACATTCAGCAAATAATAATAGAATAGTAATAGAAAATAGTAAATAATTTAAGTAATTTCCACATATTCTGTTCCAAGCAAGTATTCTGTTTAATGGTTTATACAATTTGATTAATTTCTGTTTGTATGCTTTTGCAACATTTTTACAATGAAGTACAAAGATTTTTTTTTAAGGTATTGTTTTAAGTGTGTGTATGTGTGTGTAGGGCTGTAGGGTGTTGGAGAGGGATGTGCCCCTGAGTGCATGTCTGTGGAGGTCAGAAGAGGTTGTCAATCTCTTGAAGCTGGTGTTATGGCAATTGTGAGATTCCCAGCAGAGATGCTAGAAATAAAACTCAGGTCTTCTGTAAGAACAGCACGTGCCTTTTTTTTTCTTTTATTCTTTTTACTTTTTGAAACTTTATTTACATTTCAAATATTTTCCCCTCTCCAGGTCTCTCCTTTGGAAACTCCCTATCTCATCCCCCCTCCCACGGCGTCTATGAAGGTATTCTCCCATCCACCCACCCACCCACCCACCCACTCTCGTCTTCCCTCCCTGGCATTCCTCAATACTGGGGCATCTAACACCCTCAGGCTCATGGGGCTCTCCTCCCACTGCTGGCCAACAAGGCCCTCCTCTGTCACAAATGTGGCCAGCACCACGGGTCCCTCCATGTGTATTCTTTGGTTGGTGGTCCAGTCTCTGGGAACACTGGAGGGCCTTACCAGTTGACATTGTTGCTCCCTCCATGGGGCTGCAAACTCCCTTAGCTCCTTCAGTTCCTTCTCCCACTCCTCCACCTGGGACCCCACACTCAGTCCAACAGTTGCTGTGAATTGAATTATGGTTATTCCGAAGTTTTGGGCTAATATCCAATTATCAGTGAGTATATACCGTATTTGTTCTTTTTTGACTGAGTTACCTCACTCAGGATGATATTTTCAAGTTCCATCCATTTGCCTGCGAATTTCATGAAGTCATTGTTTTTAATAGCTGAGTAGTATTCCATTGTGTAAATGTACCATATTTTCTATATCCATTCCTCTGTTGAAGGACATCTGGGTTGTTTCCAGATTCTGGCTATTATAAATATGGCTGCTATGAACATAGTGGAGCATGTTTCCTTATTACATGTTGGAGAATCTTCTAGGTATATGCCCAGGAGTGGTATAGCTGGGTCCTCGGGAAGTATTATTTTCTGAGGGTCCGCCAAACTGATTTCCAGAGTGTTTGTACCAGTTTGCAATCCCACCAGCAATGGAGGAGTGTTCCTCTTTCTCCACATCTTCACCAGCATTTGTTGTCTCCTGAGTTTTTGATTTTAGCCATTCTGACTGGTGTGAGGTGGAATCCCAGGGTTGTTTTGACTTCCATTTCCCTGATGACTAAGCATGTTGAACATATCTTCAGGTGCTTCTCAGCCCTTCAAGTTTCCTCAGTTGAGAATTCTCTGTTTAGCTCTCTTCCCCATTTTTTGATAGGGTGATTTGGTTCTCTGGAGTCTAACTTCTTGAGTTCTATGTATATATTGAATATCAGCCTTCTATCAGATGTAGGATTGGTAAAGATCTTTTCCCAATCTGTTGGTTGCAATTTTGTCCTATTGACAGTATTCTTTGCCTTACATAAGCTTTGTAATTTTATGAGGTCCCATTTGTAGATTCTTGATCTTAGAGCATAAGCCATTGGTGTTTTGTTCAGAAACTTTTCCCCTGTGCCCACGTGTTTGAGACTTTTCCCCACTTTCTCTTCTATTAGATTCAGTGTATCTGTTTTTATGTGGAGGTCCTTGATCCATTTGGACTTGAGCTTTGTACAGGGAGATAGGAATGGATCAATCTGCATTCTTCTACACATTGACAGCCAGTTGAACCAACACCATTTGTTGAAAGTGCTGTCTTTTTTCCACTGGATGTTTTAGCTCCTTTGTCAAAGATCAAGTGACCTTAAGTGTACAGGTTCATTTCTGGGTCTTCAGTTCTATTCCATTGATCTACCTGCCTGTCACTGTACCACTATCATGCAGTTTTTTTTCACTACTGCTCTGTAGTACAGCTTGAGGTCAAGGATGCTGATTCCCCCAGAAGTTCCTTTATTGTTGAGAATAGTTTTTGCTATCCTGGGTTTTTTGTTATTCCAAATGAATTTGAGAATTGCTCTTTCTAAGTCTATGAAGAATTGAGTTGGAATTTTGATGGGGATTGCATTGAATCTGTAGAATGCTTTCGGCAGGATGGCCATTTTTACTATATTAATCCTGTCAATATCTGAGCATGGGAGATCTTTCCATATTCTGAGGTCTTCGTTGGTTTCTTTCTTCAGAGACTTGAAGTTCTTGTCATACAGATCTTTCACTTGTTTGGTTTTAGAGTCACACCAAGATACTTCATATTGTTTGTGACTATTGTGAAGAGTGTCATTTCCCTAATTTCTTTCTCAGCATGTTTATCCTTCGAGTATAGGAAGGCTACTGATTTGTTTGAGTTAATTTATATTGGCCACTTTGCTGAAGTTGTTTATCAGCTGTAGCAGATCTCTGGTGGAGTTTTTCGGTACTTAATTATACCATAATATCATCTGCAAATAGTGATATTTTAGTTTCTTCCTTTCCAATTTGTATTCCTTTGACCTTCTTTTGCTGTCTAATTGCTCTAGCTAGAACTTCAAGTACTATACTGAATAGATAGGGAGAGAGAGGGCAGCCTTGTCTAGTCCCTGATTTTAGTGGGATTGCTTCAAGTTTCTCTCCATTTAGTTTGATGTTGACTACTGGCTTGCTGTATATTGCTTTTACTATGTTTAGGTATGGGCCTTGAATTCCTGATATTTCCAAGACTTTTATCATGAATGGATGTTGAATTTTGTCAAATGCTTTTTCAGCATCTAATGAAATGACCATGTGTTTTTTTTCTTTGAGTTTGTTTATGTAGTGGATTACATGATGGATTTCTGGGTATTGAGCCATCCCTGCATCCCTGGGATGAAGCCTACAGAACGAACACTACCCAATTCATTCTATGAGGCCACAGTTATATTGTTACCAACACCTCACAAAGACACAACAAAGAAAGAAAACTTCAGACCAATTTCTCTTATGAATATCAATGCAAAAATACTCAATAAAATTCTCACAAACAGAATCCAAGAACACATCAAAACGATCATTCATCATGAAGTCTGCTCTTTGTTGTCTTAGCTCTTCTACTGTTTGCTTTCACAAACCTCATCTGTTTCTTTTTAGGTCTTCTTCCATCTTTAACGAATCTCCATCTCTTTGAACATTTATTTTGCTTATCATTTTTCTTTTTATTAATGGCAGTGCTCTTTATTGCCCATGATAGTCTTAAAACTGAAATCATAAGTCAGATTGTGTTGGGCAGATGGAACAAAAATCTTCACAGTATAATTCATATTTTGTTGAATTTGTACCATTTAAATTCATATACATCACATATTTGCTATGTTTCTCTGGGTAAGCTACTTTGTTTTTATTTGCTTTTGCTGTTTATTTTTTAAAACATAAATCCCAATTATGCTACATCATTTACAACATAAATGTAAAAATAAAATGATAGCTAATGACTTTTGTTTTCTCAAGTTATATAAAATAAAGACTTCATATGATTAAATGTATATAAATGCACATCCCTTGCATATAAAATAAGAATTCCTCCATATATTTTGCAACATCTCTATACTACAATCTAAGGTAATAGAAATGCCATCAAAATAGCTGCTACACTATGTTTTAAAAGGAGAATTCAAATGTATTGGTCATGGTTATGAATAGAAGACAGGGACTCAAACAGGCTTAGTGGGTAAAACATTTGACGTACATGTGTGGAGATGGGAGTTAGAGTCCCACAATCCAAATAAAGTGTGACTAAATAGTAATTCAACTTTAATCCCAGTGTCTCTCTTATGAAATGGGTGAAAGAGACGGGAGACTCCTCAGATTCTAACATGCCAGTTACCCTAATAGTATCAATACAAAAACATTAGAAACCTAGTCAAACATGGTGAAAAGGACAGAAAGCAACATTGTTCTCTGACATCCAGGTGTGTCATATGACATGCATGAACCTGCACTTATACATGAATTCACACTAATAAACACACAAAAATTAAAAAGAAAGCCTTATATATGTACAGTCAAGATGCCACCATCTCAAGACTAATAATGCAATATACATCAGTAATAATGCAAATTTTTTCTCTGAGAATTTTTTATTCCACTTTATGCTGAATCCTGTGGTGTATAATCCATGGATAGAGGGGGTCAGACATTATGCATCTATGTGCCGTAACACTTTAAAATTTGGTGTACAGGAAGTGTTAGATAAGTTTGGAATTGTCAATTTAAAATTCATACTAATATAGTTAATAATAATAAGTATATTTGGTATAAGACTGATATGAATTATAAATAGTTTCTTAAAACATGTAAAACTACAAAGTGAAATGTTTTCTAAATTTTGACTTATCCTTTTGGAAAATGCCTGTGTTTTATTTATATAAGATTAGCTTTGGGTACACCATTAAATGTATCAGAATTATAAATGTTATGGGGTTTTTAGATGTTCTTTTCCTGTGATATAAGTGTAGTTAAGTAGTAGAGGACTTGTCTAACCCTATGATTGATATCCAGTGAGGCAAACAAAACTCAACTGATTTTTTGCAAAGCTACTACCCTCTCTTTCAAACTGGTAACTAATAAGATATCTCATAGCCTTTGAAATATTGTTTTGTATTATTTAATCCACTGGGATAAAAGTAAATAAGAAGAAAGGAGGAAATAATATTTGATGGCTATAAAAATCTAGTTATATATAAAAAACAACATAAAAGGCATATATAACAGAAAAGACCACAGATAAGGTATCACCCAAAACTGGATCTCTAATTATGTTACAGACTGACAATAATAAACACTGTGTTGGCATAATAACAGACATGCAGAACAGTTCAATAATGTAGAGAACCCAGCTACAAACTCATATGGTATTTAAAATAATTTTTGTTTGTTTCTTTGTTTGCTTTTTGTTTTTTGAGACAGGATTTCTCTGTGTAGCTCTGGCTGTCCTGGAACTCACTCTATAGACCAGGCTGGCCTCGAACATAGAAATCCACCTGCTTCTGCCTCTCAAGTGGTGGGATTAAAGGCATGTGCCACCACTGCCCAGCAATAATTTTTAATTATTTATTTTTTTAGATTATAATTATATTATCACCCCTTCTCTTTCTGCCCTTCAAAACCTCCAACATATCTCCTCATTGCTTGCTTTCAAATCCATATTCTCTATTTCTCTACACACACACACACACACACACATAGAGGTGTGTGCGTGTGTGTGTATAGGTATAGATATATGTGTATCCCTTAGTATAACACATTCAGCCAGTATAATTTTAAGTTGTATATATTTTCTGGTCTGACCACTAAGAATTGCTATGGCCATAGTTAGTATCAAAGACAACAAGAATGTACTTTGGAAAAAACCTGACAGGCTATACAACAAATGGCAGCAAACTAGACATACACCTGCAGAAGAATGTACTTATTTCCATGTCTCTCAGTCAGTACAAATTCACTCCAAAATGGATCAGACATTAATTTAGAATAGGAAATGCTGAAATTGATAGAGGGAAATGCAAGGAACTGATTTGAACTTACAGGGATAAGTAAGAACTTTCTAAACAGCACTTTGATAACACAGGAACCAAACCCAAGAACCAAAAAGGATCTACATGACATTAAACTTTCTGGATTACAAAGAAAACTATCAGCAGAGCAAACTATAGAATAGGAAAAAATCTTGGCCAGCTATACCTCAGACAGATATTGATACCTAGAATATACAAAAGACGGTCGAAAGTACAAATCAGAAAATGGACTAATGACCAAACATTTCTCAAAATAAGGAACAGGTAAGGACAGTAAGTAATTTAAACAATGTTTAATGACTTTAGCCATCAAGCGAATGTGAATCAATCCATTTGAGGGCTAGGGGCATAGCTCAAGTGAGTAAAGACTTTTTCCTCCAACTCTGAGGCTCTGAATTCTATACTTGTAAACTACACAGAGGGAAGAAAAAAATAAGTTCCACAAGTTGACCTTTGATCTCCAAAGACATGTTGTGACACAATGCACCCCACACATACACTGAAATATGTAAGTTAAAGGAAACTACATTGAGATTCCATTTCACCGCAGTCAGATGGCCATGATCAAGAAAACAAATGCCAAATGTTAGCAAATCCATGTCATAAAATATAGCAGTGTTTCTTGGATTAACTTGTGTTCCCTTGTGTTTGGGAAATAGATGTTATGATCCTCTAATTGAAAGAACCTGAAGAGACCATATCCAGGGGATAGGCACATCCCCCAGTTGAGGGATGGGGCCACCCACCCAACCAACTCGGAAGTATTAATCCAGAATTCCTCCTGTCGAAAGGAAGTGCAGGGACAAAGAGTGGAGCAGAGAATGAAGGAAAGGCCATCCAGAGACTGCTTCACCTAGGGATCCATCCCATCTGCAGACACCAAACCCAGACACTATTGCTGATGCCACGAAGTGCTTACTGATAGGAGCCTGGTATAGCTGTCTCCTGAGAGACTCTGCCAAAGCATGACCAATACAGATGCAGACGGACACAGCCAAACATCAGACTGAGTGCGCAGACCCCATTGGAGAAGTTAGGGAAGGACTGAAGGAGCTGAAGGGGTTTGCAATCCCATAAGAAGAAGAAGAACAATATCAACTAACCAGACTGCCCAAAGCTACCAGGGACTAAATCACCAACCAAAGAGTACATATGGGTGGGGGCACCCATGGCTCAAGTTGGATATGTAGCAGAGGACTGACTTATTGGGCATCACTGGGAGGGGAGCCCCTTGGTCCTGTGGAGGCTAAATGCACCAGCGTAGGGGAAGGCTAGGTGGCTGAGGCAGGAGTCGTTGGGCAGGTGGGAGAGCACTCTTATAGAGGCGGGGGGGGGGCAGAGAGGGAGTTTGTGGAGGGGAAACTGAGGAGTGAGATAACATTTGAAATGTCAATAAATAAAATACCAAATTAAAACATGAAAAATAGATCCTCTCAATGGAATTTTCCTTTGATGAGCCCTTCCATATCTCTTCTGATTAGTTTTGCTTTCAAATATATTTTTCAGATATTAGAATGGCCACACCAGCTTGCTTCTTAGGTCCACTTGTGTGGAATATCTTCTCTATCTTTCAACCTGAGGTCTTGTATATCATTGACATTAAGGTGTATTTCTTCCTTTTATCTTTTAATTTAAATTTCTTTTTTTCATGTGAAACTAGGCTGAGCCCAATTTTATTGTAACTGAAGCTGAAACAGGATGTCTAGAGATTGGCACAGATTATTTTATTTTAGCCATATTTAAGTGCAGTTAGATGTAACAGAAGAGTGGATACTATTTTTGAATTTATTATGTTAGTCTGTTTTTTGTTTTTTTTTTTAATTGAGAAATCGAGATCACTTGATGGTGAGGGTTATCAATGAGGAGTGTTTTAAAATTCCTGTTATTTTGTTGCTGTGGTGAGATTCCCCTGCTTTGGATGTGCTGGTCTGAGATTATATATTCTTTGTGTTTTCCTGGATGTGATTAACCTCCTTATGTTGAAGTTTCCCTTCTAGTGCCAGTTAAATTTCCTCTTTTGATAATTCTATGTAGTTGAATTTGTTGATAGATATTGATTAAGTTTGATTTAATCATGGAACATCTTATTTTCTTCATTTATTGTGGTTCAAATGTTTTCTGGGTATAGGTAGACCTATTAGGATAACATCTGACTTTTCAGCAGAGACTCTGAAAGCTAGCACAGTCTGGATAAATGTCGTACAAACTCTAAGAGAACATAGACATCAGGGCAGACTACTGATAACTACTTGCAAATGAATAAATGAATAGTTTTCTCCATAGGAATTGCACTGGGGAGGAAAAAACTCTACTCTTAAGGGTAACCCCATTCC
>JADRCH010000175.1:1290144-1392887 GCA_019843965.1 Rhynchomys soricoides
TTCTTCATCTCATAACCGTATGCTGCTATGCTGCAGATTTTTCCACCACAGGTCTTTTGCATATACATCATCCCTTCCCATTTTGTGATATTATGGGATGATTGTGTGAGAATATGTGTATCTCTGCATTTATAGTTTTCCAATTTTTTTTCTTTTTGGTTCTTTTCATTCAGCTTGTTTGTTTTGTCTTATTACGTGTATTTGTTCTAATTTGTTTTTTTTTTTTTTTTTTTTGCTTCGTTTTGTTAGGTTTGCTTTGTTGCAATTTGGAGAGAAGTATCATGAGGAGAAACAAATATAATACTACATGGTATGGAAAATCTATTTTAATAAAATAATAAAATGTGCAAAATTAAGGCAGCATAATTTTTCAATAGAAAAAAGATTTATACGTTAGAGACTATATTCCTTTTACTTGTGTCTCCTTCTCTTCATTCTTCATGACCACGTAGGGAACAGACAAATAAATTCTAGTATTATAAAAAATCAAGAGCTCTAAGGAGACTAAATACTTTGATTGAATTTGGGAACATGAACTGTTTGTAAGTAACTGGGTCCTCTGTCCTTTAGCTAGGATTGAAAGTTTTACATGGTATTATTTTCCTTTTAATTCTTGAACAATCAATCAAGGAGTCTATGCACTTTCAGTTTTTTCCTAATAAGTAATGCAGTAAGGAAGCAGACATTGATCACACTCCAGTGTTTAACAAAACATTGGCTTTTACTCTTTTGCCAGCTCTCTTCCTACTCCAATACTTTCAGATTCAATACAAGTTCTTTTTGCATCTGCCCTATCATGAACACAGATTTTGTGTGTTCCTTGTATGATAGGGGTGCTTCCTCAGTTTACACTATGTATGATAATACCTGGTCTACTCCCACTAGTAAGATTCATTCCAGAGAGAGTACATAAATGGGCACTGAAAAAATATGAAAGCCCTCAATCATTGAGGATGATTGCAATCACAATCTTGTCTTGTGAGATCTAAGTCGTATTTCTGCCATAAACAGGGTGCTCTACTTCTTAATTTCTAGCTGTGGGCAGTATTTGCTTTAAAAAAATACTGTTCTGATTAATTTAACCAGGGTTTTTGTAAGGTTGCTCTATGGAATAGCTTATCATTTGCCTCATGGATACAGGCATTAACTTTGCAAGAGATCTATCTTGTTTATTCCTAGCTGTATGGTACTTGGGTCTGCCATATACTGTTATTTTCTAACTTCTTTGCTTGAAAGCTTACTCTGTCCTAATAAAACATTCTTAGTTTTGCAAAGACATCCACTGATAGATTTTGCTTCCAATGGATGGTTTCCTTGAACGTGATATTTTATCAGATTAATACTTCTTCCAACCCCCGCTTAAACCAAAATTGTTAAATCTATTTAACTAGAAGTTGATATTTGGGTCCAGCCACCCCATAATGCTGCTGTCTTTTGAAGTGTTTATGACAATATTAGACATTACAATGAAAAATATCTGCTACCATGAACCTTACATTCTAGTTTTGATGTAATATTAAGATTATAATGAATTATCATTGTTTAAAATTTTAAAGATTTAGTAATAATATGATAAGTGATAAAATTTTAAGCACTTAAAGGTTAACAGATTTATGCCTCAATGTGAACATTTCCAGTATTCTTTATCTATTAAGGATATGATCATTAGAGGGAATAATATAGTTTAATAATCTTTAAATATATGAAGTTAACATTTTATTAGCAATTAAGTAAGAAATGGCTTCTTTTGTGAAAGGAAATTTGTTTTACTATCATTATAAATGGAATCGATTAGGCCTGGCAGATAAAAGTCACTTATCATCCTATAAAACCCATATTTTTGATATTATCAAACCAGTGTCTTTTCAGACACCTCTAATTCATTTAATATGAATTAATTTAGTTTCCATAAAGTGTCGGACTCCTGCAAATGATTACACAAATTCTCCATATTTTAATTAATTGGAAGACAGAGACCAGTTTACAATGTTCAGAATGCTTGTTGATAGTTCCTCTGTTGTAGTTCAGAATTTCAGTTACATCATGTGTTTTAGCTTAAGAATGGTTATGAGTATTTGAACCATAGAAACTTCAGAGATACTATGTCTTGAAAATATATTTCTTTTTGTTCATGTTATTTTTGGAATACTGATGAAATCTTTAAACAACTCTACAGAAAATTAATCTTTTAACTCAACTCGGTCATCCGTCTTCAACTCCATTTATTTTTCAATCCTAATAATACGACATCATACAAATATCTTTTGATTTTAGTTTTTAAAATGTTTTAGAATTATCATAGAATTAAGTTATTCCTTCCTTCCTCTTCTTCCAACCCCCCCCCCCCCATCCACCTGTTCTTGCTCCTTCAAATCCATGGAGATAAAAATTAACTGTTTTAATACAAATATACATATATTTTGAATACATAAAACACCCTGATCAATCTGTAGATTATATCATGTTACTTGTATATATGTTTGTAGGGATGACCACCTTTTGAAGGAAACTTCTCATTGCCACAGTTGGAGCCCATACAGAAAACTGTAAGCATACAAAATATAGAGATATGCGAATAATTCTTAGCTGTACATATTTTTTTCAGCTTTTCAATACAGGAGTTTCATATGTAATAACCCTGGCTGTTCTGTAGACCATGATGGTCTTGAATTCACAGATCTGTGTGTCTCTGTCTCCCAAGTGTATCAATAAAGATATGCTCCACCAGTGCCTGGCCCCTGGATGTACATATATAACAGATCTCTGGAGTCTATGGCTCTAAGATGTTTGCAGAAGAGGAGGTGGCAAGATTTTAAGAATTGGAGGATCAGGGGTTTGTGATGAGATTGTGTTTCTTAAGAATGTCAGAAGCTAAGCCCAAAAAGTCTGTCCAACATGATTTTGTAAACCTGAGCTGACCAACAAAAGACATGATAACATGGACAGGGGTTTGAGTTAGGTTGGTGAGGAGCCCAAAAGACTGAACCCTACACAAGGAAGTACAAGCAACTAAAGAATGATGGGGGCCGGAGTCCTAATTGTACCCATGGAAGAGAACATCAATTGGTTATTGAACACAGCTTGATTTTCAACTATCATGTTGCCGTGACAATGTTTTCTATTCACTGGAGTGTACTCAATAGAGAGATAAACATATTGGCCACTTTTGTAAGTAGCTTAAATGTACACATAACTTAGTTATAACACATAATTCTCCCCAAAGACATGATTTCCCTTGGTCATGAATTTGAAACTTGAGAGTCATTTTTTAAAAATAAAACATGAATATAAATAGGTTAAGGGTGCTTACTAGAGAAAGGGCTGAGGGAAGTGAATATCTAGCTTGGCACCTCAGTTTTATCTCTTATAAAAGTCTGTCTAGCTGAAGTTTTGTTTCCTTTCTTCTAGGTCATCATAATTATCAATGACAGATAATGGAAGCCAGAAGTGACACACAAGTTTCCATTCCTGTTGACTATCTCTCTACTGTGTTTACAAAATCGTTCCAATGTATGCAAAGGCATTCCTTCCTGCCATATTTTCTGTGTGAGATATGATAACTGACTACGATTAAAAACATGTACGTTAAATTGCACATGCATAAGACTGTATCAGTTACAAAGTTCCTCCTTTATATGAATATGTATAGGCTTTTCTAACATGCCCTATCCTTTCGTTGAGGTCAATATACCACCTGGGAAAGTTCTCTTCTCCTATCTGAGGTAATAAAAATCTATTTTTATCTTTCTGCTTGCTGGTTGTGATTTTTTAATTTTGTAGTTAATGTTTTGAACCTACTGTGCTTACTTGCACATTTGATCATTGCTTTACTTAATATATGGCAGTTAGAAAATATAAGGTGCTCAAAAATGCATTTTGAGAAATTCGAATAAATATACTATTTACACTGCCAACTGTGGCATTGTCCTTAGCCAAGGCATACATGTTACATACATAACATTATATATAAATATATGTCCAATAGCCAGTGTCTTATTGAAAGACTTCAATTGAGGAAAGGGGAAAGTGAAGTTCATGAGGAAAAGCAGATTCTCTTTATTTCCCCAAACCTGTCTTTACATTTTAATTATGAGTGCTAACATTTTACAGCTTTATGATTTTATCTTCACAGCCTAGTAATCTGTCACAACTTGAAATGAAAGAATGAATTCTGGAATGGATGGAACAAATAATCTTGACAAATCTTGACAAATCTTGGCAAAGATATTCACAAATAACCAGTAAAAGAGAGAGAGAGAGATGAACATGAGCAGACTGCTTCAAAGAGAAGAAACCATTTGCTCTTGTTTTCATATACAACATGTAGCATTCGGGAACACATAATGAAAGTTGTCTTGTTCTTTTTATTGGAACCACTGTGGCCACAAACAGATGAACTCTTCAGAGATTTCGATTTTATTTACTTAGAAAAATGTTTTTATAATGTTTTATATTTCCTGTAAGAGCATTCTTTAATGCAATGTCTTTGCTGTGCAAATAAAAATGCATCATAATTCCATTAGGGCAAAAGATAAATTCTAAACCCAAACCAAATTTAGGTAGCAACCAATCTTCTTGGATTTGCTTTTCTTTATGTATGTTTTTGCCCTTGCATGTTGTTACTGCTCATATGCCTCTGAGCATGGTTAGAAATGATCAAGGCAAGGCTGGGCAGTGGTGTCACATGCCTTTAACCCTAGCACTCAGGAGGCAGAGGAAGGCGGATTTCTGAGTTCGAGGCCAGCCTGGTCTACAGAGTGAGTCCCAGGTCAGCCAGGGCTATACAGAGAAACCTTGTCTTAAAAACCAAAAAAAGAAAAAAGAAAAGAAATGAGAAATGATCAAGGCGATATTAACAATTGATTTTCCCCATCTGGTACAGGATAAAAGCCAAAATAAATCAATAATGTTACTATTGTAAAACACTTTGCTATCATTTACTTCCAGGGTAATTTCAATTACATGTTCAATGATGGCTGAGAATTTTATCCCCAAGTGTATCCTCAATAGATTCTCCAGGCACTGTTGTGAACATGTCATTTGACTTACTTTTATATGTTATTTGTCCTGGACATCTATAATTTTTGATACACTAACTATGATTAATTTCTATACACTGCACAGAAGGGGATGTAGTTCCTAAGGTGTTATTTGTATTCTTACACTAAATCATAAACTCAGTGTTTTGTATTAGGTTTACAGAAAAACAGCATGAGAAAATCACTTTAGAATCAGTCAGAGATTCCCAGGAGGTAGATTATTTCCTAAGAATGAATGTGTGGCTGGGTTAGAGAGGAGAATTCTCTCGTTCATTCTCTATAGCTTGCTAAGTGACTAAGCAGTGTGGGCAGAGTATAGAAGGAAGATTCCATTATGAAACCTTCAGGGAATTAGGAGAAGAATCTTATGTTTGAAAGGTTGGCACATCTGTGCTTTATAGTTCTGAGGACAGCTTTCAATTCATCTTTGACATTAGACTAATAGTAATGGACCCTGCTCCATTGACCAAACAAACAAATTCACAGAATCAAGACAAATAGTAAGAAAAATGTATCAATAAAATGACTCCTAATTATATTCTGCTATACTAAGATCAATAACTTACCCAGTCACATTCAGAGAGGCTTCCTCTTGCAACAGACAGAAAGAAATACAAAGGGAGCAAGATATTACTTGGAGAGAGAATCTAAATGGGAGTTCTCCATCAAATCCCTCAACTTAAATCTTAGAGAATTTGTAAAGGAGGAGGAGGAAAGTCTTAAGAACTAGAGGGTATGGAGTATAACATAACAGGATACTCAGGATATCAGAGACTGAAACAGAAAGCAAGGGGTCTACATGGCTCTGCACCAGGTCCTCTGCACTGTATACTAACTTAGTATCTGTATGGGACTCATGATTATGAGAACAAGTGGGCCTCTGATTCTTGTGCTTCCTCTTGGAACTCTTTCCTCCTGTTAGGTTATCATGTCCAATCTCAATGATAGTTTTTATTTCATCTCACTATATTTTATTTTGTCATATTAGGTTGTTATCTCTTAGAAGACTGTTCTTTTTAATGAGCGACAGAATGAGAGTAGATCCAAAGTGGATGAAATGTGGGAAGAAACTTGGAGAAACAGAGGGAGGATAAAGTACAATCAAGTTATAATATATGAGAAAAGTATCTTTTTCCAAAAAAATGGATGAAAAATAAGTAAGAATTGAAATGTCTGAAACACTAAGTTTAGAGGTATGTTGTTGACAGGTTGAATTCAAATTTTATGTTTGCACCAGAAATATTTTTGTTGTGTATACTATATGGTATAAGGATTTATTAACTATGATTCTACCTTTCACTAATTACATGACACTAATCAAATCATATGAACTTCCAGTGATCCCAGTGTTTACCTGTGTATAGATTGGAGAAGTATCTTCCTGTCTCTATACATTTTAAAATACTTTATACAATTTAAGTCATTGTGCCTACAATAGGTTTTAGAAATGCTATTGTCTTATCTTTCAAATAAAACTGAGGTACCTGCCTATGAAACTATGTGTATAATATACATATTATCATCTCTTTTATCAATCACTTCATGAATAATTGAAAGTTTGAAGACTAAATATGGATGGAGAATGAAAGAAATGTGTATAGAAAGCAGGTAGGTTATTAGAATTTCTATAAACACAACCAGATCAGTTTGGTCAATTATTATTTGGTGATTTTTAAATATATCTACATTTGTAGATTAATATTGTAAAAGTAGAATTTAGGTTGTTTTTCTGCAAATTTATTCCAAAATACCATGAAGGCAAATCTCAAGTTCCTTTTGTACTATACAGAAATTAGTTACCAAGAACATACAATTTTAGTTAGCTTCAGCTTTGTCTTTTCAGGCATCTTGAAAGTAGCTTCTACAAGCTTCATGAGAGACAATGTAACAAGATTCTAGAAGAGTTTCATGAATAGGTCAGTTATAGAACCTGCCTGAAACTTTTATAGACAAAGAGTATATTGAATTGCAAAACTGTGTTCTCTCATCATCTAGATTACTTTACAAGTTTGGTTCTTCTGCATTCATCACACAAGCAAGAGTATGATGTAGATTTCTCCTACTTCCTGTGTTTTGACTCAGTCTGCCAATGAGCATGTTCTGTTATCCCACTGAAACTGCTAAAATGTCCGTTGGAATCTTGACCTGAAGTAAAAGTTGTTGAAGCCTTAGTCATCTGTGAGTACAGGTCTAGATTGTAAAAATCTTAAATCAATTATCCCCAAAGATCTATTCTTTATTTCTATTGGTCAGAAAGTCAAATGAAAAATAATTTGTATACATTTGCCACATCATCATTTATGAAGGATTTAAAGTCAATTTCTAGAAATATAACAGTTATTTGTGCAAAATAGTAACATAGATTTCACAGATTCTGTCCAATCCCATGTAGAGTATGAATCCGAAAGTTCTAGTATTGGCCAGTTCTTCTGTGACATTTATTTGGAAGATACAAATATATTCCAAGGTGATACTGAATGGTCCAGACATATTTTCAGTGTAACAGTATTTTTACATTTATATATGGACAAGTTAACTCTAGAGAAACATAAAAAAGAGACATTACACTGTGCCCAAAAGAGTTAACTCTTATACTACACATATACCACATTACACTGTGTCCAAAAGAGTTAAGTCTTATACTACACATATACCACACACACAGCGTTTATTCCCCCAGTTCACACTTTTGTGATGATCCAGGACCGCTTTCAAGCTGTCCTCTGATTTCAGCTAACCTGCTTTCTACCACATCATCATAAGCAAACGTTCCTTAAAAAGTAAAATGATATATTCATTGTCACATTCATGCATTTATTACTAATTTAATGTATAAAATTTTGTCAGTGTCTGAAGGCTTTGGTGCAGTATAATGCTATCGAAGCTTTTGAATATTGTATTGCCATCCAATGTTTTGTGTGATCATTTTAACCCCTCAATGTTGGATTGAGTATTGATGTCTGAGAACCTGGCTGAGGCACTATTACAGACCAATTTTTTCAGGTATAACCTATATTACACATAGGTGTGGGTAACACTGGCCAGAAGCGCACGCAGTATAGCATGTATACTGATTTTCAGTTCAAATACTATATGTGGGGGGCGGTGGACTGTGACGTGGCACAGGCTTAACCACGGATGACTCAGCGGGGCTTGCCCTGCAAGGGACCTGAAAGCATTTTGCCAAAGCTTCCAAGAGGCCCTTGGCTCCTGACAAGTAGCTAACCTCCCCACACCCCAGGCCCCTGTAGAGAGGTTTGTCATGTGAGGTCTGTCATGTAGGAGCAGCACACCAAGCCCTCCCACATGCAGATAAGGTATCCTTAAACTCTCAGACCAAGCCAATGGGAAGTACCTGTTGTCAGATCCCTGACCCACCCCAAGCTCCTCCTCAGGTAGAGGCATGGCCACTCAGCCCCAAGCCATCCCCATGTTAATGAGACACCTAGAGACTTAGCCATGCCCCTTCCCAGTTACTATTTCTACCTCGCCCCTGCCAGAGGTCGCAGGGTACAATCTCATCCATGCCATTCTCTACATGTCAATAAATGCCTTTGAACTATGGACTATCTCTATTCATCTTCATCTGCCGTGGGAAACAATGGAACTGGCCTTCGCCTAATTAGCCTCTTGTCTACCCTCTGTGGAAGCCCCGCTCAGCCTTTCTAGCAGTAGCAGACTTCTGCCCAAGCCAAAGCAGCTAGCCCACGTGGCAGATGCCAGGTGCGCTCCTTCTAGCTCTTCTGCAGCACCCAGCGGCGCCTGAGGTACCCAGGGCTAGAGAACCCACTGAGATGCCTGCCTAGCCCCTCCCCCACCCACGGGTGGTGTCCTTGCTGCTTCACATAGTCCCCACCTGCCTGGCAGACTGTGGGTGGAGGCCCGAGGCCACTTCCCACATATCCCATCCCTCCCAGAGCCACAGCACCCGGGGCAGACACGCAGAGCTTCACCCTACCCTACGCCATTTGTTCCCACACCTATGCAATATTAATTATTCCAGAGACAGTCAGTGACCTGGGTGCCTCTGATTAAAATTGTTTGAAGCAGGTAAATAAATGTTTCTGAAAAATTATTAAATGGAAAAAAAGTCAAGTGAGCTTTCTTTCTGCAGTTTACTTTGAGTATGCTTATTTTTTCCTTTGTTCAAGATTTTATTAAACGTCCTTACAAGATAGCATCCAGCCTCCAGGTGCAGCTGCAAAGACCCTGTTATGCTGTAGGCACTGGCTAGGGCATGGCGGGTGGCTCTGGCTTCCCACCCTTCTGTTCTGAGATGGGAGTGGTGGGCAGGATCTCATCTTTAGGTTCCACAATGCTCACATGGTCAGGCAGAGGCTTCTTGGGACGGATCTTAACACTTGGGTCCCACAGCAGCATTATCTTCACTTTGATGCCCAGCACACCCTGTCTGAGGAGCACATGGCGCACAGCAGTATCAACATAGTAGTTAACAGGGTCTCCAATGTGAATCATCAGACTGTCCACAAACTTCATGGACTTGGCCCTCTGTCCTCAGAGCTTTGCAGACACCACAACCTCTCAGCCCTTGGCCCCACTCTCCATAATGAACAGAAGCACACCATAGCAGGCCATTCTAACAGCAAGCCCTCCCAGGAGTTTGTAGCGTAGAGACTCTGCCTGGGCAATGGCACACAGACCCCTTGTGGCCACTTTTTCTGCATAAAGCTCTACACTGCCTTCAGGGAAGCCAAACTATTTCTGGACAAGTGCAGTCAACTCTCTGATCTGATGACCCTTCTCCCCAAGAACATTCTGTGTTCTGAAGGCTAAAATAATGATTTCTGTTCTGGTTGGTGTAACTCGGACTTCAACTCCAGAGTAGCCATCTTCAGCCAGCTCCCGAGTGAGAAACTCATTCAGTTCAGCTTTGAAGATGCCATCAGCTACAAATTTCCTCTTCTTGGAAATCTGTACCACCATTTTGGTGCCTCGGGCTGCTGAAAGGAAAGAATTTGCTTATTTTAACTTACTTATACCACAAAAACTTATACATAATAAACTTTTAATATTAGTTGGATAAACATGTTAATAATATATTATACATATTTTATCTATAGATGTTACATATAAGTATATATATACATATGTATATGTGCATATATGTGTATGTGTGTATATATATACACACACACATATATATGCATATGCACAGGACAATCAACAATTAACTCAAAGCAGACCAAGAACATAGCTAATAGCTAACAATGTAATGGGAGATAGTGACACCTGACAGATAGGAGCTGATGTGGACAGTACTCAAGGCACGTTTTCTTCACTCTATAGAGACAATGACTACTTCCTTGACTGTTTCAATGACAGAACATAGGGCTGCCATCTTTGATCTCACTAAAGGAGCAATGAGGTGATAGATACAGCCACCATTTTGTCATCAAGTTATTTTAAATTAAAGAGAAAAATTTATATTCATTTTTTGCCTCATACTTACAAAATTTCAAAACCTCATGAATTAACAGCATTAAAAATTAATATGCACTTGGGCCAACAAAGTATATCTGTATTATTCATGAAAAAAATTAATTGATAAAAAGATATGTCCATAAGTAATGCAACTTCTCTCTTCAAGTCTTTCACTCAGAAAGAAACCAGCATTCTTCAGAATAATTAAAACTGAGCAAAAATAACAGAATTTAAATATATTATAGTTAATCAATTGCATTGTTTTGAAGATATTTCTTCTCTGATAAGGGCCATTTCCTCCTCAAAGCTTTGTACCAATAACCATGAAGAATTTGTAATGCTCCGAATAAGGCTTACAGTGATATTCATTTCTAGATAAAGTAAAATCCTGTTAAACAGAGTCTATACAATTAGAAATCTTTGTGAGGAGTTCCCTGCATGTATGTATGTACCTTAATTATCTCTGCTTAGAAAGATGAAATTGAAGCTCTGTAAAATTTTAAATTACCTATTGAATTATCAATAATGCATTTGAAGTAATCAGTATATTCACACACAACTGAATGCAAATAATTTAAAAATGTGTGTTACATGGATTATTTGCAACAGAGCTAAAGAAATCCTTCAGTGAAGTAGATTTGCTAGAATAGGAAGCTCTCACAACTTTGAGTCATTCAAGCCTTAGCTGAAAGCTTCAGTGCTCCATAATTTCTGTCACATCATTTAAAAAGTACAAACCACAGTGTATTTGTATATAAAATATAACCTGGTGGTTATAAAATTATAAACATATTTGTATATTTGTCAGAAAATGTTACTTTTCAATCTCCTTTTAATGTTCCAGATGCATGTTTTTAGTTTTAAAATGTATTATAATCAGAGAATTATTTAAAATTTGTAGGCAGTTACTAGGAATTATTGAGCTTTCACTTACAAATATTAAGAGAAGTGATTATTTTTACACCTTACACAAAAGAAAGTGCAGAATTATTTATGCATTTGCTATGAGACTTCTTTTCTAAGACAGTATTTTTATTAAATCTCTGATTGAGGCTCTTTTTATTAACTTTACATTCTGTGGCAGTTATAGCTTTAAATTGTATTTGTGGAACTCACAGAGAGACATATTTTAATATTGGATGTCAATTTATATAACTATTCGAACTTCCAAAAAGCATTTTAAGTGACTGAAGCTATGCTACCTTCTAAACTAATGTAAAAAAACAAAAAACAAAAAACAAACAAACAAAACAAAACAAAAAAAACAAAACAAAACCTAGGCAGTAACTTACTTTGTTCTGATCATACAATAGTAGTAAATAGTATATGGTCTCTGGTACTTTTGTAATTCGTATACATCCACATAGTCCTACCATAGTTATTCTTGTTCTTGACCTTACAGTTGGTAGCAGAAGCAATTTCCCAGAAGATCAGTAGAACTATCAAGTCTTCGCTAATGGAAGGAATCACACATGGCTGATCAAGTTTGATAATTGCCCAACTAAAAGTTCAAGTAATTAAGTTCACTGGAGGAGTTGAAGAATCATCATCATTTGGCTCCTGTTTTGTTTCTTCTTCTACCTACTGGAATGTCTGAAACAAAATAGAACTAGCTCCTTGTGATTGCAGTGTATACAATGTCATTGATTCTTCCTCTAGCTATTGGAATGTCTGAAACAAAACAGAACTAGCTCTTTGTAACTGTGATGTATATAGTGCCATGCAGGAAGTGTTTGAAAATGTGCCTAGGAGACTGTCTCCTTTAAAATTTGATTGGTAAAGGTGCTTATAAAATATATGGGCATAAAATAATTTTCTTTTGCAATAGGCAGTACTGATATAAATCACCTGTCACAAAGGTGATTGTGTAGCTCATATTAAAAGCATCAAATATGAAAGGGCCTTTAAAATTATTAATTACTTTCTATATCTCTTTCTTAGAACCACATTTCCTTCTTGTGGTTACTAGTAGGAAAAAATTAGAAAACACCAGAATAAATGGAGATATTTTTGCCCTTACATGTTAGCTGTTAAGTGTCATTGAGAGTCATGAGAACACAGTAGAATCTCTCCAAATGTGGGCAGAATGCTGATGTAAATTTTTAGATATAATGATGAATATGAACATGATATAGCATACACATTTAAAGTTTTTAGTTTGCATTTTTAACCTTTCTTTCTTTCTTTCTTTCTTTCTTTCTTTCTTTCTTTCTTTCTTTCTTTCATTCTCTCTTTCACCCTCCAGATTTTATTCCCCCCACTTAGCCCACCCTCCAACTGTTCAACATCCCATACTTCCTCCCCATGCCCTTGTTTCCACGAGGATGTCCTCACCACTCACCCCTAACCCAACCAGACTTCTAAAGTCCCTGGGACCTTCAGTGTCTTTAGAGTTAGCTGTATCATCTCTGACTAAACCCAGACCCAGCAGTTCTCTGCTGTTTATGTGTTGGGGGCCTCATATCAGCTGGTGTATGCTGCCTGGTGGGTCATCTGGTGTTTTTGAGATCTCAGGGTTCTGTGTTAATAGAGACTGCTGGTCCTCCTATAGGGTTGCCCTCCTCCTTTGCTTCTTCCAACCTTTTCTGATTCAATCACAGAGGTCTTTAGTCTGCATTTTTATCCAATTATTTTTTAATATTTCACTTTATATGAAAAATTTAGAAATATCAAAATATGCATATCCTCTAACAGATAATTTAAAACATTCACATAAATTATCAAGATAAATATTTTAAGGTTAATTTTAAACTACCACTACTACTATTAGCATTATTTTTTACTCAGTCATTAAATTAATCTCTTAAAAATTCAAGGGATTTCATTGAATTTTACTCATTAGTGTGATGAAAAAAAAATTCAAGGGGAATGTATTTATTTTGAATCATGTTTTCAGGAAACACATTATTACCATGGTAGGGTAGGAACCATAAAATGCACCGGGGATGATTAGAACTTGAATATACCTTACTCACATTTTGGGGGTGGAAGAAAAAGAGAGTTGGGACCAGAAAAGATGTGGACATTATATTCAAAGCCTGACTCCAGGATCAATCTTCTGCTAAGTAGAATAGAAACATGAAAGTTTCACAGCCTCCCAAGCATGTCACCAAAGAGGAACCAAATATTAATACACAGGAGCCTATGAATGAATTTGTACATATAAAATATAACAAAGAGTTTCTGCTACACATAAGTAGAGCTTCAAAAGTCAAATTCAAGTTTGAAAAACGTATCTCAAAACTGATTGGATTATATATTTTGAGTTTGCTATTGTCTTTTAATTAAGTAGCTAGTTAATTAATTAAATGCTTTACACTCCAGATTTTATTTCCCCCTCCTCCCAGTCCACCCTCTGACTGTTCCACATCCCATACCTCCTCCCCAACCCCCTGTCTCCATGAGGATGTCCTCACTCTCTGGAGAGAGGGGGGGGAGGGAGAGAGAGAGAGTTTAGTCTTCATTTATGAAAGAAAACATGCTGATATTTTCTATTATTTTTATAACGGGTATTATACTGTATTCTATAAAAACTAAGAAGGCATTCCAAGAGAAAAAAGATGCAATTAAGAAAAGTACAACATAACATAACGTAGAGAAATATTCCAGAAAATGAGATATTCATAGAGGTATATAGAAATGTCACCTGAAGTTAGGGTACTGAAAATGACAAAAGAAACAAACAGGAAGTTTTGATGAATTTGGATCAGAAAATCTGCAATTTTAAGGTACTTAACAATGAATAAAAAGAAGAAAATGTAACAAAATAAAGCTACAAGAAAACAATGAGACTGAATTTTGAAAATAGCAACCAAAACATATTAAAATATGCATGTTGGTTCAATAGAAATATAATGTGTTTCTAAGCTAGAATGCTTTGAAAGTAAATGTTGTTCACCACAGTTAATTACTAGGTGTGAATTGATCTGTTTGTGTACAAACTTGAATTAGTTCATCAACAAAAGCATATAGTCACTGTACACTTAGGATGCAGTTGAAAGCTCAAAGTGTTATTGAAGCCTTAGGAAAAAATTGGAGACATTAGTGTTTTCAGAGGCAATAGCTAACTCTATTCAAAAGTAGATGAGAGATAGCAAATAAAAAATTCAACAGGTAAATTAAAGCCCCTAAGAATCTGCTGAATTCTTCGTTTGGTGTTGAAGACTAACAAATTATCCAAACAAATAGCTTTTCTCTCCATAATCTCAGAAAACTGTCTTAGTGATAATCTTGGTATGACTTTAGTGTTTATTAGTTACTCAAATCAAGGATCAATGATTTTCCTGGTGACTAGAACACAGAAAGTTGGAGGTTAAGAGCTTTGAGCAGGGTAGTAACCATCTCAGAAGGAAGTTATTGAAATAATCAACTGCTTTATTGTGTAGTTTCTGTAATTTTATTGATTTTTAAAAATTATTCTTCTCTGCTCCAACATGTAATTAGGACATATGCTCCACTATGTTCATAGCAGCCTTATTTATAATAGCCAGAAGCTGGAAACAACCCAGATGTCCCTCAACAGAAGAATGGATACAGAAAATATGGTACATTTACACAATGGAATACTACTCAGCTATTAAAAACTACAACTTTATGAAATTCACAGGCAAATAGATGGATCTTGAAAATATCATCCTGAGTGAAGTAACTCAGTCATGAAAGAACAAAAACACTGTATGTAGTTGTGGGAACAAATGGCGTGGGGTGGAGTGAAGTCCTGAATGTCAACCCAGAGTTCTGTGGCTCTGGGAGGGACGGGATGCACGAGAAGTGACCGTATGCTCTTCTACAGTCCTCTGGGCCGGTCAGGCTGTGTGAAAGGCCTCTGCGGAGACATAGCCTGTCTGTGGAAGAGGGGGCCGATCCTGGGGAATGTCGTCTGGCTCTGGAGTTCCCAGGCTCTGGACATCATAGACACTACTGGATGCCAGGAACAAACGGGGGCCACAGAACAAAGCTGGCATCCTGCCACAGAATCTAGTTGGCATCTTGGGCACTGACTAGCTGCTTTGGCTTGGGCGGAAGTCTGCCGCTGTTGGAAACCCTGAGCCAGCTTCAACAAAGGGTGGACAAGCGACTCATTAGGCGAAGGCCAGTTCCATTGTTTCCCACGGCAGATGAAGATGAATAGAGACAGTCCATAGTTCTAAGGCATTTATTGACATGTAGAGAATGGTGTGGATGAGATTGTATTCTGCGTCCTCCGGGAGGGGCGAGGTAGAAATAGTAACTGGGAAGGGGCATGGCTAAGTCTTTAGGTGTCTCATTAACATGGGGATGGCTTGAGGTGACACAGCCATGCCTCTACTTTTGGAGGGGCTTGGGGGCGTGACCATGCCTCTACCTGATGAGAGGGTTGGAGGGCGTGACCCCTTTTTATGTGACCAAATGTCACATACCTGTGGAGAGATGTAGTCATGTGTTGGAAGCTGTATTCTAGGAGCTTGGGCAAATGGCTGCCGTCCCTTATAGGCTGAAGACAGCCTATTGGGCCTGCAGCGTTCAAACCTTAGTTCTACAAGAAATCAGACTTCCAATCACAGCCCAGCATGTACTCACTGATAAGTGGATACTGGCCCAAAAGTTTGAAATACCCAAGATTCTATTCACAGACTATATGAAGCCTAAGAAGAAGGAAGACCAAAATGTGGATGCTTCAGTGTTTCTTAGAAGGGTGAACAAAATACTCATAGGAGGAAATATTGAGACAAAGTGTGGAGCAGAGACTCAAGGAAAGGCCATCCTGAGACTGCCACACCTGGGGATTCATCCCATATATAGCCACCAATCTGGATGTTATTGTGGATGCTTGGAAGTGCTTGCTGATGATAAGCTGTCTCCTGAGAGGCGCAGGCAGAGCCTGACAAATACAGAAGCAGATGTTCACAGTCAACCACTGGACTGAGCATGGGGTTTCAGATGAAGGAGTTGGAGAAGGGACTGAAAGATCACAGGGTGGTTTGCAGCCTCATGGAGAGAGTAACAGTATCAACTGGCTAGATTCCCCAGAGCTCCTGGAGAATGGCCAACCAACCAAAGAATACACATGCAGGGACCCATGGTGCTGGCCACATGTGTGGCAGAGGAGGGTCTTGTTGGCCATCAGTGGGAGGAGAGGCCCTTGGGCCTGAGGGAGGTAGAAGCCCCAGTGTAGGGAAATGCTAGGGAGGGAAGGTTGGGTGAGGGAACACCTTCATAGAGGCAGGGGGAGGGAGGATGAGATGGGGGTTTCTGAAGGGGAATCCTGGAAAAGGGAAAACATTTGAAATATAAATAAAGTAAATATAAAAAAAAAAAAGAAAAGAAAAAAGGAAAAGAAAAAGAAAAATTACTGTTCTCTTGTAGAGTACATTCTGATCATAGCCTGTCTTCCCTCCACTATTCCCAGTCTCCACACTCCTCTGCCTCACATCCACTGTTTTTTCATTTCCTTTCAGAAAAAGAGCAGACCTTACAGGGATATCAGTTGAACATGACATAACATGATGTAAGACTAGACACAAACCCTCTTCTCAAGCATGATTTAGGCAACCCAGTACAAGAAAAGTTCCTAAGAGCAAGAAAAGGAGCCAGAGCTAGCTCTATTTGCACTCTTAGGAGTCTCACAAAAACCCCAGGCCTCACCACCACAGTGTTACAGGCAGAGGACCTTGTGCACACCCATGAAGGTTCTGTGGTTGCTGCTTCAGTCTGTGAGTCCTATGAACCCTGCTTAGTTGATTCTGTGGGCCTTGTTCTCTTTGTGACTTCCATCCCTCTGCCTCTTAATCCTACCTCCCTCTCTTCTGCAGGGTTCCCTGAACTCTGCCTAATGTTTGAATGCAGTTCTCTACATCTGCTCCCATCCGCTGCCTGATGAAGCCTCTCTGATAATGTTTGGGCTATGCATTGATTTATGAATATAGCAAAATATCATTAGGAATCATTTCATTGATTTTTTTTAAAAAAGAATCCAGATTTGGGTTCCTCACGCCTCTCCAGGGAGTATTGAGCATGTATTGTTTACTCTCATGGGCCTCAAGTTAAACCAGTTTCTGCCTGGTCATTCCTACAAGCTCTGAACCACTGTACCCTCAGCACATCTCAGAGGCTGGACACGTTTTTGGTTGAAGGTTTTGTGGCTGGGTTGGTGTCCCATCCCAACAACTAGAAGCCTTGAGTGGTTACAGATTGCCGGTTCAGGCTTTATACCTTTCCTTATTAGGTAGTCCTTGCTAGGGTCACCCTCAAACTTAGAAACTTTCCGTGGCACTAGGTTTTCATGTCTCCCCACCTCCAGAACTCTCATCTCTGCTCGTATTCGTTCTCTGGGTTTCTCCTTCCCTCACCTACTCTATCTTGTTGACTTTTCACAAGCTCCCAATCCACCCACATAACCTATTTCCCCTCTCCAGGGAGACCCAAGGAGCTTGTCTCTGTAATTTTCTTACTGATATCTGGTCATGCAAATGGTAGATGTCAAGAATTACAAACAATTACACACAGCAGACAGAATAAAACATTTGAACCACACTAAATTGTTTGCCAAATTCAAAACAAACAAACGAACTCCCACAATAAAACTTAGGACAGAACCAAAGGGCACAGAAGTTACTGTGCTTAGGGCCATGGAGAATGAATGGTAAATAGCTTGAGGATGGAGTCACCTTATCAACACAAATCCTAGTCTATGTTAACAACTCTGCCTGGCTCCAGTTCCCTGTTGTGAAAGTGTTGATAGTTTAACCTTATCTGTCCAATAGATATAGAAAGGATTTTGAAAGAGTATAGAATCAGTGAATGAAAAAAATAGAGAAAACATTATTAGCTTAAAAATCTCACTCATCACACAAAAGGAACAATTTCAATTGTAGCATTTACACAGAAGCACTTTGTTGTAAAAATAGAAACTTCAAATTAAATATTAGAAAAGTCTACTCACCGTGTTTGCAGTAAGTCTCAGGAGAAGCTTGCTTTTACCCTAAGACCACTGCAAATCACAATAAAACTGTTGTCAAAAATATAGAATAAACCTTAAATGGAGTTTAAAGAAATAATGAATATCTTGCAATGTCTAAGTAGTGTTATAACAAACTATAGAAATGATCCCCGGGGTAAGCTTTTCAGGAGTCATTGCTGAGATTTAGTAAATAAAGAATGTGGCTGGGTATATCATGCATTTGCAGTCCGTGTATCAGAGGCAGAAAAATGAGAATTTCAAAGGCGTCTCCCATTACATAGTGAGGTTGAAGCCAGCCCGGGCTCTGCAAGAACTTGTCCCTGCAAAACAAACAAATGAACAAACAAACCAAAACCAGAATCCAAACACCAAAAACCAATCCTTTCTCTCCAAAGCCCCCAAACAAGGAACATTAAATCAAAGTTACATCTCATAAATTATTACTAGTCACAATCAATTATAAGACTAATATAGTGTTTCATACAAAATTATATTTCATATTATATTTCATAAAATATAATATTTCACTAAAGGTACTTTTTTTAAAGATATGTAATAAAAAATTAAAAATGTCCACATAATGAGTAGTCAAAGCATAGATTAAGGAGAGTATGTGACAGCTCACAGAGAGTGACAATATCAATTGCATCAGTTATTATACTAAGTTCCATCATTACATAGCAAGGATCAGGTTAGTGGATTGTAAACAACTGCATCTTTTTCGGAAGAGATAAAGTAAAGCTGGCAGTGGTGTAGCACAGCCTTAATCCCTTCTCGCTGGAGGCAGAGGCAGGTGGATCTCTGAATTTTTGATGCCAGCCTGGTTTACACAGAGAATCCCAAGTCACTAAAACCCCATCTCAAGGAGGGTGTAGAGAGGAGAGAGATTAGAAAAACAATGATAATAATGGAGAAAGTGTATGATAGGCAAACACTAATAATTATCAAGACTTAATATAAACTTTTTAGGATCCAAATAAATAAAATACATATCCATAGTAGTTTACTTTGTTGTATATTAGGAATATATAGCAATGAAATTGTAAGAATTTATTAATACAATTTAAAGATGTATATAACACAGATGAGGTTCTGCAAAGATAAATAGGTAAATCTTCAGTTGTGGTTAGAGATTTTCAAGTAGTTCAGTAACAGAGCAGGAAGAACAAAATTTAGAAACATACAGAAGTTTACCCCCCCCAAAAGTCAACAAATGTAATCTGATTGTCATATACAGAACACTGAACAAATGAAGAATAAAAACCTCATTATAGTGCTCAAAGATAATTTAAGGAAATTGAACATATGCCAAGGCATGTAGTAAGTATCAACAATAAAAATGAGTGAAATTATACAGGATGCTCAGACATAGTGGAATAGGAAAGAAAATCAGGAACAAGAAGAAAGCTTGGAATCCCCCAAATTATTTGAATTCATAAAGCACATTTCTTACTATTTTAAATTTAACACAAGCAACAGCAAATCAAAGGCTGTGGGGACACAGCTATATTTCACTAGAAGGAGTTGCATATCTGAAAATACATCCTTTAATACCAAGTGATACAAAAAAATTCTAAATAAGGCTAAAAAAAATAATATCACCTTACACCTTAAGATTCACAAAAGTCGGATTATAATATGCGAACAAGATACTGGATAACCCAGGAGTTAGTTTTTTACAAAACAACACTGTTGTTGCAGATTGTCTGAAACACAGGCTTCAAATATCACAAATGGGGAAATGGTAAAAAACAATATCTAATTTTAGAAAAATTAGAAATATTATGTAGGTTATTATGAGAAAACTAGGTTAATATTCCTGAAATATTTACATCTTATATTTGTCTTTCAAGCTTTTATTAATGTTGTGGGTTTTATTATAATATTTTATATTATAATTTGATCATATTCATCCCTGTTGCCTCACGTTCCTTCCTATTCCTGCTGCCAAGCTTCCTCTTCTCAAATGGGTCCCTATAGTCCTAATGCTCGAATGTTCTTTTATTTGGCTAGTATCCAGTGAGTTACATTAGGAATCAAGGTTATGTAAATTAGCATAGGTAGCTCACCAATTGCCATGCCAATGGATAAAATGCTTCTCCCATAAAAACTAATAATTCTCAGGGACGAATGAGTTCCTCCATCCTCGATGATAGGATACTGATGGGCCCACTATTGTGCAGATCTTGAAGATGTAAGCACAGCTTTTTAAATTTTTTTTTTGAGTATTTTCCTTATTTACATTTCAAATGTTATCCCCTTTCTAGGTCTTCCTTCCAGAAACCCCCTATCCCATGCCCCTCCCCTTGTCTCTATGAGGGTGCTCACCCACCCACCCACTCGGTCTGCCTTCCAGCTCTGGCATTCCCCTACACTGGACAGCTTTTGTAGAGTGGAACTGCAGTAGCATTACCTATGCTACACGCCACTGCCCTGCTTGTTTCAGATCTCGCATTCTTTCTTCCCTCTCATTGTCAACCTTCTCTGTGTCTTGGGTAGAAGGGTGATTGTACAGATGCTCTATTTACACTGGCACATTAAAGAATTATTTATTCTCATCATTTTGATCAGATAATGTCCTAGGAAATGTACAAACTGATTATCAAAAAATAAAAGCAGTAGAATTTTGACATAGTAAATATTAACAACATTCTAGAACTTCAGACCCAGGTTTCATCACAGATGAGTTTTCTTACATATTCAAGAATTCAATAAGTAACATGAACAGTACCAGTTAATAAGAACAAAAGTTTTATCACATTATAAAATCAACATTGCCTTTCTATAAAGTTCACAATATAATAATGAAATGAAGGAAGATAACCTCATCCATAAACTTAACAAAATACATCCTAGAAAAACATAGTATTAGGGACATTATGAAAAATAATTAAGCAGAGTTATTTGTTATTTGAAAATCTGTCATTGTAGATCTAGGTGATATTTTCTTTCTTCTTGTCTCCCGAATTTATTCTCTAGTTTTCCTACAAAGCTTTTGTTATTCAGTAGTGGTAATTACTAATTATACAATTATTTCAGTGCTGGTGAAACATGAAGTATTTATTGGTGCTCTTGAGTGGTTAGAGAGTTGCCCAGTTGTTCATTGCTTATATTACATCAGGTGTCATTTGCCACAGTTCAGCACTGCTTGTCCTTTCTCAAAGCAAGTGTTACATAATTACACTAAGTGACTGTAATTATGAACTCATAACTTCCAAGAATGACATTTACTGACTTAATTGAAGTAAATTTGGAGCGAGCCTTTTTTCCTATAAACACAAAATTAATAAAGACTGCCCTTTGTAGAGAACCTTAATTTCATAAATTGCATAATCTGTACATGATGTCCTCATTTACATGTTCTTCCATTCATTAAACTTTTTTGACTACCTAATAGGTGAGGAATTTTATACATGAATATAAACAGAATCACAAATACAGTATAATGAGTGCTGATGAATTCATGCTGAATTAGTGCTCAGTGTGTGCAGTCTGGGGGCTCTGGCTGCTTATAAACAATATTACTCAGAATTAGACTAATGAGACAAAGCAACACTGCTGTGGTGAAGAATAATCCATGTTAGTCAGGTTGCAATCAGAATTATCCTTGATTTTTCACTCCACTTTTTTCCAAATGACACCCCTGATTATGACTGCACATTGAAGAAACAGTTTAGATGATGGACACAGAAACTTTCACTGATGAAAAACTGAAAGAAACAAAAATGGCCAGTACTTGCTGAAGCTTGAGAATTGATAAACAATTGAGATTTCAGCTAAAATTCCTAATAGAGAAGATGAGATTCTCTGTTAGTTTTTAAATGAGACAACAAATCACACATTGTGTAATATCCAAGCAGTTAAACCTTTTAAAGGAGCAATGGGCAGAAACATAAAATCTAATACAAAAATTTATGGTTAATTAACAAACTTTCACATGTATTAGAGTAATACTCCAACATCAACAGGGGATTTGTTTTGGAGCTAACAAACATTTAAAAACTTCAATAGAATAGGGTTCTCTAATAAACAAAAATAATATGAATTTAGGAAGGAAGAATCCTAAAAATACAAACTTTCAAAAAGACATTGGCATTAATATTCATTTTTGTCAAAGAAAAACATTAATATTGAATATTTTATTGTATACAACTATCAAAAACCCAGACTCTTTACAGTACAATGTTTAGAACATAATTCAAAGATTCCTCATAAAAGTTATATTACAAAATAGTGATATTACTGAACAGAAAATAATTTAATTGAATTATCTAATCTAAAATGGTTAGATAAAAGATGAACAAAACAAATTAAACAAACCTGAGGAAAAGACAAATGAATTTGACCCTTCAATAAATTAAAATACAGTAGGCCTATTTAAAATTGATTCCTTTGAGGTTAAACATGTCAACAAAACATGAGATACTTTTTATGTGATAAATGAGAAAATAAATAATGTAATGTATTTTCTGAGAATGTGAAAAATTAGAAAAATTAAACATTTAATATAAATATAAATTACTACAATGGACTTTGTAGATACTGAAATATTAATGTCTGCACCTCCCCTTGAATCCCAGAACACAATGGCACCTAGCTCTGCACCTCCTGTGTCAATCTTTTTAAACCTTTCAGAAATATCTTTGTAGATTTTCAGAGTTGTTTCAGAATTGAGGAGGTGAGAAATTATGAATTGTTTTTACAAGAGAAATATAATATTGTAACATTCACAAAATGCAAGGGAAAAGTAAGACAAGGTAGAGAATTAGCTCTAGTGATAACAACGAAAGAAAAATTCTACAAAAAATATTAGCAAATTGAAGTATGTGATGTATCATAAAGGAAAGCCTCATGTAAAATCCTTTTCAGTAATAAAATATTAAGTTTGTCATCAGAAGTTTACATAACAAAACTGATCAAAGGAAAGCTTATCCATTAGCACCCCAATAATTAATAACATACAGTTTACAAAAGTTTTTGATGTAGAAATTCCAGGAGTATGTATGGGTTCACATAAATAATTATATACATACACACATACATACTTATACACACACACACACACACACACACACAGAAAAACACTCTTATCCACCTAGTCAAACACACAATTATTAATAAATATGAAACACTAGGTCATTGAATTTATTGGTCTTCAACATCCCTGCAATTTGCATGCAGCATTTTCTGGTAGAACTTGACAATACAATTTTGTAAGTGAAAGTCATATTTAATATAAACACTAAACAGGAAGAATCTAACTTATTATTACATGCAGATCTAGAACACATAAGAAAGTCATTCAAGAAACCTGTAGGAACAACGAGTAATTCATTAAAGTAGATTAAGATATAAAATTAGTAGTTACTAAGTATAAATTAGTAGTAGTAGTTAATTTTATTTATTTAATTTTACATATGTTATAACCTTGAAATTCTGTTGAACTTCTTGAAATTGAAAGTAATCAAGCAGAGAGAAGAGACACAGTAAACAGCTGTCATTGCTAATGTGGGAAGACTCCTTGGATGGGAAGGCAACTTTTCCAAATGAATTTAAACTCAGTTTCCTACTATTATTTCAGATTTTGTGGAATCTGAAGCTATAGACAAGGGGTTAATTGCAGAGGTTTTATGATCCAGTTGATTTCAAGTTCTGAACCTATTCTGGTCTTTCTGGCTGTTATAATACTCTGGTCAAGTTTTGTCATTCTCCACTCTATTCTTAGTGTATAAGCATTTTCATGTATATCAGATAAAGACCAATGGCTCTGATCTGTTAAATACGCAGTTTCTCTTCTGATCTCTGTCTGTATTTATCCAAAGGTGCCTTAATTCTTTACAACAGGTCATGTCAAATTACAAGTTATTCAAAGTACAATAAATAATATTGAGTCTATGGCGAAAGAGCAACTTTTATTAGCTGAAGGAGTGCAGCAGAGCTTAGCTATTATAGAAATCAGTAGTTTCTCAAAAGCTAAAATTACAATTACCACATAAACCAGATATACCACTTTTGGTCATATACCCACAAACCATACATATCTCAGAGACACTTTCATGTCCATGTTTATTGCTATATTATTCACAATAGCTAGGAATTGGAGCCGGCTTCTAGAACAGAAGACAGATAATGAAACTGTGGCACACACACAATGGAATTTCCCTCACCTGAAAAGAAATTGACATTGTAAAAAATTCAGTAAAACGAATCTATCTGGAATAACTCATATTAAAAAAGTGACTCAGCAGTAGAAAAATCTAATGTTGTATGTTTTCTCATAGAGAACAGTAGCGTTTAATGTTTTTAAACATAGGTTTGTGGGTATAGATAAAGGCACATGAGATAGAATTCAGGTGTCATGAGACAGAAGGATACAGTGAGGACCAGAGAGATGGTTGAAAACACAAAGGCTAAAGAGTTTTTTAAAAATCCAACCCTGTAAAAGGGCAATAATGACTGTGCTAGACACCAGAGACTAACAGAAAACCCAGGGACAAAAAACTGTTATAAATTTTGTAGTTGGCCAGTGATAGACACCTAATGATTACATGAATAAAAATATGCTATTGTTCTTGTCTCTATCCACAAATTGAAGGTAAGATCCTGTTCATCTCTACTGGGTAAGTTTCATAGTGCTGGGATATGCTATGCATTCAAGCAGAAGAGAAAAGTAATAATCAATTATAAATAGATGTGAAGTTTATAAGCACACCATAACTGGCCTGACAAGACATGCTCTCTGCTGAAGTAGTAGCAGAAACAGGAGCAACCAGCAGCCATTTTCTTATTGAACTAAAATCCAACTCCACAAAATAAAACCCAAACCTGATATCAATAAGTAGCCCAAATAACATACCTAGATAAGTATCCTGCTAAATGGACATGATACTAAATTAACTGTAATGTAAACTTGTAATGACATTATTATACTCATAGATCAATGCATCTCTCAGCCCTCATTAGAGAAGCTTTTATGGTAAATAACAAAGAGGAACATAGCTAGCCAAGGTGCAGAGAATAAGCAACTATAGAATTCTCATTCATCATGGGAAAATATAATCCACTCCAAGCTTCAAGGATCAGTGCAAAAAGTAAAAGAGTATAAGAACCTCAGGCTATCAATGACTACAAGGTAACTATCTTGTAGAAATAACAGGTAAGATGTATATATGAATTCCCAATAATTTGACAGGATGCACAAAACCTGTACAAGCCCATGCCTGACAAAATTTTAGGATGAAAAGATTCGGACACATCATTTCTCTCCTAGGTATGAAGATATTGGCAATTGTTAGTTGCTAAGAGAGGGATAGACAGTTTATTGTGAGAGTATCTGATAGTACAATGTCCAATTTTCTGAGGAACTTCCAGACTGATTTCCAGAGTGGTTGTACCAGCTTTCAATCTCACGAACAATGGAAGAATATTCCTCTTTCTCCACATCCTCACCAACATCTGCTGTCACCTGTGTTAAACAGGCAAGTAGTAGATCAATGGGAGAATTGAAGACCCAGAAATGAATCCACACATCTATGGTCACTTGATCTTTGACAAATAATCTAAAACCATTCAGTGGAAAAAAGACAGCATTTTCAACAAATGGTGCTAGTTCAACTGGCAGTCAACATGTAGAAGAATGCAAATTGATACATTCTTATCTCCCTGTACAAATCTCAAGTCCAAGTGGATCAAGAACCTCCACATAAAACCAGATACCCTCAATTTAATAGAAGAAAATGTGGGGAAGAGCCTCAAATACTTGGGCACAGAGGAAAAGTTCCTGAACAGAAAAACAATGGCTTATGCTTTAAGAGCAACAACCGACAAACAGGATGTCATGAAACTGAAAAACTTCTGTAAAGCAAGGGATACTACCAGTAAGACAAATCCCTCAGATTGGAAAAAGATACTTATCAACCTTATGTCTGATAGAGGGCTAATATTCCAAAATATACAAAGAACTCAAGAAGGCAGACTCCAGAGAACCACATAACCCTATTAAAAAGCACTAAACAGAGAATTCTCAACTGAGGAATATCGAATGGCTCAGAAACACTTAAAGAAATATTCAGCATCTTTAGTCATCAGGGAAATGCAAATCAAAACGACCCTGAGATTCCACCTCATACCAATCAGAATGAATAAGATCAAAAATCCTGAGTTTTATGATATCCTATAGCTTTTTTATCTCTTTTGATCTACAGCATGTGTTCAAAGCTCTAGCTCATAGCAGACAATAAGTAAGTTCTTAGGAAGTTATTATATTTGCTGACGTTTCAACAAAATTCCAGTTTATACACTTATTTTTTAAAATCAATATAGGCTTTTCCAAGTTTAGCTTCAAAATTGTCTCCAGATTTCTGTGCCAAGCAAGAGAATTAGTGTTCTGCTTGTAGCTGCCATGTCCAAGATGGTCATCTTTAACCTAGCAGTTTTTCACAGTGAAATCATGGAAGCTCACAGAGTCTACATGAAGACATAAGTTTTAATTTTATTTTAGTACCTTCCTTGCACAAATGTATATCTTTTAATCCATTTGAAGGAGAACTGGTCTGTGAATTTTCTTCCAATGAAATATTTTTTTTCTTGTGTCTTGGTAAACCTTCCTGATCCTACACTTATAATATCCATCATAGTTGAATAGAAGAATTTGTGTTACTGGAGGTGACACATTTGATATTTTGATCATCTTTGTTAATTTCATATGTGGATAATAATCCTTATGTTTAACATTATATAGGAAAATATTCGTGATTTACTTCATCTTTCTAGTGTATTATATTGTGTTTGGTATCTATTAAAGACTAAATCATTTTATGATTTAATTCTTGTACTAATGAATATATTGGGTTCTATATGAATAGTTAACTAGGTGTACACTTTGATTCTCTCTCACATTTTTATGTTTATGAGTGTTTTGTTTGCACAAATGTAAGTGTATCATACACTAATAGTTTTCTTCCAGGCCAGAAAAGGTATAGGATTTCAGAATTGGAGTCATAGAGGGTTGTTAGCCAGGTGGATACTGACATTAGAACTAGGGCTTTTGGCAAGAGCAACAAGTACTTCTAAAGGCTGACTCATCTCTCCAATGAAAGTTTTTCTATTAAATATATATTTTCAATTTTTTCTTTATTTTTGATCATTTTATGCATGTATATACTGAAATGTACATCTATCCTCACCCATCTCATTCTCCCCATACATACCTCAAGACATACCTACTTTCAGTTCTTTTATATTTCCTTTCTTTTTATCCAATATGTCTAAGCACTGCTACCTATACACATATACGTGGCACCATCCAGTAAACAGAGGTACCTTCCACTGAACATAATCTCCAAAATTCCAGACAATGTTCTCTCTGTCCCATGAACTGTCTGCTGTCAATAGTTCCTGGAAAACATCCACAGTGTGGATGCCAGTATTTTTGACTTCTTTGGGGTGGTGTAGGTCATGTGTAGGTAAGCAAAGTTTCAGGGAGTTTATGATTCCAGTACCCCTGTCATGTTCAAACACAAGACTGTACTGCCTTCCTCTCCTTCCTCTGGCTCTGTACTCTTTCCGTGCCTTCTAGATATTCCCTGAGACTTGGTAGTAGTGGAGTTAATATATATGTTCTATCTAGGAATGAGCACTTGGTCTTATTCTCAGTGGGTTTTAAATTAGTTATGTACCTCTATGTTGACTTTTGAGATATTCAAAATAAATGCTTTTTGTTTTTAAAACCAATATTGTGGCATCCAGGTTCTATTGTATAAACATACATAACAGCTTAGAAAAAAAATAAAACCAAAATAGTAATAGGTTCTACACTAGAGACTCTGACTTCCTCAGCCCTAGGTGGGATTTCTAACACTTTGAAAAGTCTTCTGGTCAGTTTGAGTTTAAATTTTTCTCTTTGTGTCAAATTGTGTGGTCTCCTCAGCAATAGATTGTTCACCATTTCCTATGGTAAAAAACCACAGACAATGACAATAGTCTGTGTTGATCCCTTCATGCCCAAAACTCATAAAACTGGATTCTGAAATTGCTAAAATGATTAACGTGCATTGCCTGCAGAAGATATGAATGAAATTCTACCTCACTCCAGACCTAATGGCTATCATCATGAATACAAATAACAGCATATTTAGCTTAGAAAGAATGAAAGTAGAGAGCCCTCTGACACTGTTGGTGGTAGTCTAGATTTGTGTTACTCCTTTGGAAATCAGTTTGGAGCTTATTGAAAACAGTAGAACTACAGTGACTATATGGCCAGGCTACCCCACCCTACTCCAGGAACACTTGCATACACACCTTTGTTGCTGTTTTTTCACAATGGCTAGTAAACAAAATCAACTTAGATGTCCATCAACTGATGAATAGGTATGAAAAACAAGATGGCATGTCTATAGAATTGATTTTACTCAGTGATATAGATAAATGAAAATTTCAGGTAAAAGAATGGAACTGCCAAAAGTTATACTGAGATGGGTATCTCAGGTCAAAAAAACCCCACATGTGTGCATGTTCTGTCTCATATGCAGGTTATGGCCTCAGATCTTATATTTAGTACTACTTGGAGCAGAAGTGGAATCCAGGCAACTAGAAACCACCTTGGGTAGAAGACACATTAAAATATAATAGATGATAGGTGAAAGTAGAAAGGTTCAATCCTGGGCTAGAAATGCTTCAGCAAAGAGAAGCTTGAAATAATGGAAACAATCTGAGGTGGAGGGGAGAGGTTCACTGAAAGGGAGATAAATGAAAAACCACATAAGCTTAGAATCTTACAGCCCAACGAAAAGAGAAAAGTGGATAGGTAGTCAAACCAATGCAAAACAAAAGAAGATGGAGGAATACTGAGGGTTAAAAGATTAAGTGGAGCCTGGGTAGGGTGATGAGGGAGAAAAGAGGGTAATGGTTAAGCAAAAGTAATTAAGTAAGAGAAAGCCTTATGTAAACCCACTTGTTAGTAAAATAATTTCAAGTAAAACTTAAAAGAAATTCAAATGGAATTACTATGCATGTGTGGCCAATGTTGCTTTTAGGAGACACTGGCTATTAAATCAAAATCACAACACAAGCCATGGATACCTCACTACAAGTTACTGGCCCCAGAAGAAGCAGAAGTTCAAAATACAACATTTTATTAATTATTTGTGAGTTCCATACACACACACGCACACACACACACACACACACACGCACGCGCGCACACGCACCCATGTGTATGTGCGTGCGTGTGTGTATGCATATGTAAATAATGCATTTTGATCATATTAAATTCCATTCATCTCTGTAACACCTCCAAAGTCACCCAGACTCTCTCTCAACGACTTCAGTCTTCTGATTTAATTGCTCACTGAATCTACTTTGTGCTATCAATATACTCATAGACATAAGGAGACAGTATGAAGCTCTTTAAACTTAACACCTGGAAAATTATTGTGAGGCCATATTTCCATTTGCCAACCAAAATTTTGTTAGAGTCTCAGTTCTTCTCATTTAAAAATTTGTTTTTGTAATGTCTCTGTTATTTTGATAAATCTTAGATGAAAGAATATCTTTAAAACCAAGTTAGTCTTGGTACTTAAAAATCTGTAGTGTGTGCTTTGTATTTAAATGATAAAGTCACTGTCAGCATAATCTTCATACTTTGGTTCTTTAGAATGCATCAACTGCCAGGAAGAAGGCTTTTGGTCATTCATAGAAAAGAGCCAAAGTGGAAGAATGTAAATGATATTTTTTCTGTTCTATATAGTTGTGAGAGGAAAAGTACATCGACTGCACATGTTGTAATTTTAATGTCTCTTAAGTCAGACTTGATATATACTAAACACAAACTTATTATATTCAAGGACATTGTTTGTACTGAGTGTGTTTTCCTGTCCTTGCCTTGAGCTGGTAAAATTACTCATAAGGTTTACCAAAAAAAAAAAATCACTGCTTATTCTAATCAAGGCAGAACACCACTATATTCTCTCATTTCTAGAATGACACAGTTCCTAATAAAGTTGACACTCAATTATGTAGAAAATTATTATGTAGTGAGAAAATTACAAAGCAAATTCTTTTTGCTTTGGATATTTTGATTTTCATATTTTAGAAAAATATAATTAAAAAGGAGAAGATGTTTTTGCTATTCTTCAAATACTTTTAGAAAAAAAGATAGAATTAAATTTTATTACTGGTACATTAGAGTCACCTTTGGTAAGTGATTATAAATTATTGTATATTAGCTATTCATGATAACTTACATTAATTCATTCTTCTGAAAGTTCACTTTGATATTATTTTAAGAAAATAAGTCCAATATTTCTTTAAAAATTCCTTCAGTTAAGTATTATAGAGTCTGAAATGTTAAAGTATTCTTTCATTAGGAGGAACAAAGATGAATGTAATAGAATATAGTCCTGCTTTCTGTGAAAGAGATGGTCATCTCATTATAAAGGAGAAGAAGACAAGCCACATGGCTTCATATTTACTCTTCTCACACCCCAAATATTCAATAGTCTGACCTTTAAAAAAAAAAAACTTCTCAAGCTCTCTTTATTATTGAACTTATTCTTTTTATGGAACTCCATTTATCAACATTAAGAAGGCTTTTCATTGTAAAAAAATAAAATTTGACAAAACTTTCAGATGTTTATGAAAAAATAGACTAATAAGTGATGAATATGAGCAATCATATACATCATAAAATATAGTTATGTTATTGTGGCTCTATAAGAAAATAATTTAATTCTTTCAAGTATAAGCAAACTATTAAGGGTGGATTAGCTAACTTTTATGTGACTTTGAGTACTACAAAAGTATAAATGTTGAAGCTTATACTTTAATATGCTATTAAATTTTTTGGTTATTCAATGATTGAAATTTTATATTTTTACCTTTCAATTTATGTGTATTGTGAAATTTATTTAGTGAGCATTCTTAAAAAGACAAAACCGTACAGGAAGAATAGTGCAGGCCACCATTAACTAGAAGCCTGACAAGGGTAAGGTGATGTAATGCTATACTCTGAGACTGGGAAATAAAGGAGATTAGTGTCTACAAACAACTTTAGAACAAGAGTACAGTACTCAAAGACAGGAATGGGAGTGGATATAGAAGGGCACCCTGAGACATGCTTCTGTTTATGAAATACCTTCATTATCATCATCAATGTCTGTCTTCATTATCAAAAGCTGTCACATGAATGTATGCATGTGATAAAAACCACACATGGGTTAACATCCACTTACAAGCAAAATCACATGCAAACTGGAGTGAAGCAGATGAATTGGGTCCATGCCACACACCTATATGATGGGTTTGTGTTTTTCATATAGGATTCTCCATATTTAAAGTTCTTTTAATATATAGAGAGACATGGGAAATCTATAATGTCTTCTTTGTCTCATATTAGTATTTTCTTATGTAAAAAGCTAACTGGTAGGGCACAGCCTTATAGACAAAAGGTTGTTGAGGAGGTCTAGTCTTATGTGTGATAGAAGTGAGACAAGAATTCTATGACCCGTGTTACTTAGTAATATCTTAAGATGACTTCCACATAATACCATACAAAAACTCCTTCATGGACCAATTTGGAATTGTCTTACCTTGTTGAAAAAGATGCTAGAATAGAGATTTTCAGACAAAAAGTTGCAATTTGAAGAAAATGCGCCTTATAAGAGAAAAGAGGACTGTAATAGTCAACTAATATTTTCAGTACTACTTTAAAGATAAACTTTGTTTTCATGCAAGATATGTATGAGAAAGAATAATATTGGTCCGTTGAAAATAGCATATATTTTATACAAAAATAGGAACATTACAAGTTAGCTGTATTTAAGAGAGTTAAATACCCTTGGTTTGTGGAGAAAATTCATGCTAATGAAAAACAAGATATTCATCATTTTCCTTGTTCTTAATTAGCTTCATAATATGGCAGATATGTCTTTTTTCCGCTAGTCTACAGTTGTTTTTTGAATGATAAAACCCATGTTATATCATAATAATTAAATGCAAAAAGAAATCATTCAAAAGAAAAGCTACCTTAAAATATTTATCAGTAATTATTTGAGATTATAGTAGAATTGCATCATTCTCCCTTCCCCGTACTACCTTCCAAACTACCTCATATATCACCTTCTCTCCCTCTCTCTCTCTCTCTCTCTCTCTCTCTCTCTCTCTCTCTCCAAACACACACACACACACACACACACACACACACTCCTCATACACTTAACTCATTCACTTATACTCTCACATTTGTACATACCTTTTATGTTTATTTCTATTGGTTATTTTATTTATTTACATTTCAAATGTTATCCCCTCTCCCGGTTTCCCCTCCTTAAGCCTCCTACCACACCCTCCTTCCCCTCCTTCCCCTGTTTCTATGATAGTGCTCCCAACCTACTCCCTAGCATTCCCCTACACTGGGGAACATATTCTTAAGTGTATAAATAGGAACTGCTTAACATATATAAGGTTATTTCTATGTATGTTTTCAGGGCTGCATTTGTCACTAGGTAACCAATTTGTGTGCTTATCTTTGGGGAAGAAAATTTCTCTCACTCTCAGCATTCTTTAGATTACTACATTTCTTTGTGTAGTGTTGAGGCCTTGTAGGCTTTCGCCCATCCACTTTGGCATGTCTATGGACAAATTGCTATCTTTTTTCAGCACATGTTTAGGCAGACATGTTGGTGAGAACTTGTGGATACAGTGTCTGACATTGCTAGGAAACACAACGTACACCTTAATCCTGGCTTTGGCAATTTTACATCCCCCTCATCCATAATGATTCCTGAATCTTAGTTGTGGAATCGGTATTGTAGATGTATCAGTTAGAACTGGGCTCTATAATTCTACATTTTGATCAGTGGTGGCTTTCTGTAATGGTTTCTGTGTGTTGCAAAGAGGAGTTTACTTGAAAGGTAGGTACTGCATGTTTCTGTGGATGTAACGACAAATATCAAGATATGTATGCCACTGCTGTACCTTTAGGTTATTGTGCCATGGTCTTTGTTTTGATTCATAAGCTTTATAACTGGGTGGAACTATTGGTTTCTTTTCTTCTTGGAAATTTGCATTGTGCTTTCTGGTACTTTGAAAGTTAGATTCCCCAGTATAGGAGAATCCCAAGGAGGGAAGAAGAGAGTGGGTGGGTGGGTGGGTGGGGGAATACCCCCATAGTGGCAGGGGAGGGGGAGGGAATGAGGAGGTTCCAAAGGGGAGATCTGGAAAGGGGGAAACATTTGAAATGCAAATAAAGTATGAAACAAAAAATTGACATATACTAATAAAATGGCTGTTTCTATTGGGGGGGAGAAAGTTAGTTCTCAGGGAGGAAGCTTTCAAAAGAGTTCCGGTTTAGGGTCGTCTGAACTCTATTCTGACATGCATGGCATCTTTATCAATTGAAATGTACCTTCTACCTCTAGGGAGTGTGGGCAAGCCAGCATGGTAGCAATAGCATTAATATTATGACGGTCTTTTGTACAGTCCTGACCAACAGCTCAAATGAGTGCTTCTCCTGCCTGCTGTTAGGTTTTTGTTAAATTAAAACTAAAACTAAACCAAAAGCAAAGGTTTTGACTCTTTCAAGGAGCTTTTGCCAATCCAAGTGGAAAATTTCATTTCTTCTTCTTTTTTTTTTTTCTTTTTTCTTTTAAAATTACTTTTTTTTTTAAACAATCCAGCTGTTGCCCCTTTTCTGGTTCCTCTCCCACAGTTCCTCATCATATCCCACCTTCCCTTGTCTCTGAGAGGATGCCTGTTCCCACCGTCACCAGGCTTCCCTACTCCTTGGGGCCTCTAGTCTCTTGATGGTTGGGTACATCTTCTCCCACTGTGCACAGACCAGGCTGTCCTGTGCTATATATGTGTGGGGCCTCAGACCAGCTACTATATACTCCTGGTTGGTGGCTCAGTGTCTGGGCGCTCCCAGGAGTCCAGGTTAGTTGAGACTGCAGGTCTTCCTATGATGTCCCTCCTTCTCAACTTCTTCCAACCTGTCCCTAATTCAACCATAGGTGTCCCCAACTTCAGTCCTTTGGTTGGGTGTAAGTATCTGCATCTGTCTCAATCAGCTGCTGGTTGGGTCTCTCAGAGGTCAGCCATGTTAGGCTCCCATCTGTAAACATAGCCATAGCATCAGTAGTAGTGCCAGGCCTTGATGATTCCACTTGAGATGGATCCCAAATTGGGCTGGTTACTGGACAGCCTTTCTCTCAGTCTTTTTTCTCTATTTTTGTTCCTGCAATTCTTCTAGACAGGAACAATTCTGAGTCAAAGTTTTTGACTATGGGATGGCAACCTCATCCCTCTATGTGAAGCCCTGTCTATATTGGAGGTAGACTCTACAAGTTCTCTCTTTCTACCATTGTGAATTTCATCTAAGGTCCATCCCTTTGAGTCCTGAGAGTCTTTCATCTCTCAGGTCTCTGTTACTTTCTAGAGGCCCTTCCAAGTCCCATCCAATGTGGCTGCATATTGCCATTCACTCTCCTAACCCTCTGGGTTACTCTCCTGGCTCTCCCATACCTGATCCTGTTCCCCCTTTCCCTTCCTTTCCCCCTCCTTCTCAGGTTCTTCCCTCCCTCTACATCCCATGATTATTTTAACCCTCTTTGAAGTGGGTCTGAAGCATTCTCATTTAGGCCTTTCTGCTTGTTAAGCTTTTTAAGTTCTGTGTGTTGTATCCTAGGTTTTCCATACTTTCTGGCTAATAGCCACTTATTAGTGAGTACATACCATGCATGTTCTTTTGGATCTGGGTTATCACACTCAGGATGATATTTTCAAGTTCCATCCATTTGCCTGCAAATTTCATGAAGTCATTGTTTTTAATAGCTGAGTAGTATTCCATTGCGTAAATGTACCACATTTTCTGTATCCATTCCTCTGATGAGGAACATCTGGGGTGTTTCCAGCTTCAGGATATTACAAAAAAGGCTGCTATGAACATAGTGGAGCACATGTCCTTGTGGTATGGTGGGGCATCTTTTGGGTATATGCCCAAGAGTGGTATAGCTGAGCCTTCAGATAGTTACTTCAGTTAATTTAGAATTTAAGGTCGCAATTAAAGATTTGGAGCTAGAAGCCTCAGCTGAGAGAGAACATGTGACTTTTGTCTTTCTAAGTGCAGGTTTCCACACTTAATATGATCCTTGCTTGTCAGACAAATTTCATTATTTCATTTTTCTTTAAAGCTGAATAGTATGCCATAGTGTATGCATATCACAGTTTCATCATTCGTATTTCAGTTGAAGGAAAGTTGGGTTATATCCATTTCCTAGTTCTTGTGAGTATAGCAGCAATGCACAGGGTTAAGACGCGTCTGTGGAGTAGGGTGTCACGTCTTTACGAAGAAAGAAGATATGCAGAAGAGTAGTATAGCTGGGTTTTATGGTAGCTTTATTTTTAGATAAGATATTTATTTTTAGCTAAGCAATATTGATTTGATGTCATACTTTCTAGTGATCGCCAATACTTATCAATACTTTTGTTTTGCTGCTCTTTTGTAATCTAAAAGTTTTCAAAAACCTGTGTGTGTGTGTGTGTGTGTGTGTGTGTATGTGTGTGTGCAGGCATTGGTGTGTGTGCCCATGTGCCCTAATTTGCATGTGGTTGTGAGAGAACATCTTAAGAAGCAGTTCTCCCATGTGAAGCCTGGGACTTAAACTTAAGAGAACCTGTGCCTCAGGAACCGCTGAGCAACCTTGTTGTCCCTAGAATAGTTTTTTGGTATGATGATTTCTATTTTATTAAAGATTTGTTTTTACCATTTGATGAAGAATATAAGAAATGTTTTTGTTGCTTTTCAATTTCTGTGTTATAACGACAATATGGAAGAAAACATTCCACGTTCTTTTCAGAATCTACTTGATCTATAATACCTCTAACTTCTGAATATTTCTTTCACTGCTGTTAAAAGGCCCGCTTTTTCTTTTTATATTGGATGTTTTCTTTATTTACATTTCAAATGTTATCCACTTCCCCAGTTCCCCTCCCCAAACCCCTATCCTTTCCCCCTCCCCCTGCCTCTATGAGGGTGTTCCTCCACCCACCTGCTCACTTCCACCTTACCGCCCTGGCATTCCCCTACATGGGATATTGAGCCTTCACAGGACCAAGGGTGTCTTCTCCCACTGATGGTGGACAGGGCCATCTTCTGCTACAAATGTGGCTTGAGGCATGGGTCCCTCCATTTGTACTCTTTGGTTGTTGGTTTTGTCTCTGGGAGCTCTGGGGGGTCTGGCTGGTTGATATTGTTGTTCTTCCTATGGCTTACAAACCTTGCCCTTTTCTTATAGGCTGAAAGTAAAGCAATTAAGAATTTCAAGTACTGGACAGAGAAAATCAGAAGGAATTAAAGAAAAGAAAAAGCAGGGAAGTTCATAAGTGTTAAAGAGTGAATCTGCTGCTGTAGGCTCTGAGTATGTCTATGGCAAAAGAATGATGACCCAGAGAGCTGAGCTTAGAGCAGTCAGAGACATATGCTCTAGAACAGAAGCAATGCCAGGCTTTACACTGTGTCCATGCCTTACTGTGTATTTTGCAGAGAAGGAAAGTCAAACAGATAAAATGGGAAATTGTTGTAGGTAATGGCAGGTATATGAAATAACCAGTTTGCTAGCAATGAGTGCTCTATAAAAGAACCATACACGCACCTGCCTTTTTTGATGAAGTCACAGAGATTTTGAAATGTTGTTGAGCTATGATATCAAATTATGATAACTTGCATTATACTTCGGAGGACAGAGGCTTTGTAAGGTACCTACTGAAAAATCTCAGTGAAACTCAGCTCTCAACTGTCCTGTTACAATTTTACCTTGTCACTGCACTAATAATCTCAAAATCCCTTCTTTACATCACCCTAGACATCCTGGTTTTATAAGCTCTTTTCACATTTATCCCTGCAATACCACATAGTGGTCTTAGTGTATTTCATGTGTTCCCTCTGAAAACCCAGTAACACACATTCGTTCTGGTGTTATTAGAACTGTACTAGTTATGGCTTCTTTTTCTGTGATAAAATGCTGATCAAAAGCAACTTGGGGAGAAAGAGATTCATTCCATCTTACACTTTCAGGTAGGAGCCTTTCATCAAGGGAAGTCAGGGCAGGAACCTGGAAGCAAAAACAAAGGAAGAAGCCACGGAGGAGAGCTGCTTATGGCTTGCACCACATGGCTTGTTCAACCTGAGTGTGTGTGTGCGTGTGCGTGTGCGTGCGTGTGTGTGTGTGTGTGTGCCTGCCTCTGCCTGCCTATCTGTCTGCCTATCTGTCTGTCTATCTATCTATCTATCTATCTATCTATCTACTATTGTCTATCATCTGTCTGTCTCTCTGTCTGCCTGTCTGTCTATTACTCAGGGCCATCAGCTCAGGGGTGGCATTGTCCACACTGAGTTAGGACTTCTCACATCAATCATCAATCGATAAATTACCCCAGAGGCTTGCCCATAGCCAAATCCTCTAGGGCAATTTCTCGGTTTAGATTATATCCTCCCATGTGACTCTAGCTTGTGTCAAGCTGACATCAAATTAGCCTGCACATATACATATATGTATGGATATTTGGGCCATTGTGTCATTTTCATACATTTAAAAGACATACTATATATAGTTGAATAATTACTTCAGGATAAATAACATTTTATCATCTTGTCTACTCATTTTGGTAAGGCTGACTAAGTGCTCTCTGTCTCTCTGCCTCAGTCTCTGTCTCTGTCTGGATGTGTGTGTGTGTGTATGTTTGCACACATGCACATGCATATGTGTGTGTGCCTGTATCTTTTTTTAAATAGTTTTGAGACATTCATTATTTATGGCCACCAAGAACGCAATAGATCACGAAGGCTTATTTTACCTGTTTGGCTAGAACTTTATAATCTTTGACCAAAATAAAGCCTGCTCTTTTTCCCTATAATTAACAACATCTCTCAGATTCATCTACATTGGTCAAATAATAGAATGCCTTTCTTTCTAAGGACTATATGCTGCCACATTACTTTAATAATGTGTGTACATGTATAAACCTGTCTGGACATACATAGCAGATTTTTAAACATAAATGTTTCTTTTCTTTTATTATTTTATCCATTTTTTGTTTCACATCATGCACCCCAATCCCAATTTCATGGTCCTCCCATATCTTCACTTTTGTAATCTCCCCAACAAAAGAAAAAAAATTAAAAACAAAAAAAATATTTCACAGTGGAAGCTGCAGTATGTCATGGTGTATCATACAAGTGTACCCTGATTTCCAAATGGCTTCTTTTGCAAGTGTTCTTTGCGATGAGTCATTTGTCTGGTTCCTGGCCTCTGACTTCTGCAACACCATCAATATAAATACTCACCAAATTCCTCTCTGATAGCCTGCTGTTTCTATGAGTCATGGAGATCCTGCTGCTTTGATTCCCCATGTTCATTCAGATTAGCATCTCCCTCCGCTTTACAAAATACAGTTTAATTTTAATTAATTTAAAATTTCAACCTGCACCACATCCCAAGGGTACTGCCTGGCCTTGGCCATATTGCCAACCTTCACCTTTTTGGTACTGCCAACCACTGTGAATGAGAGACGGATACTCATAGTGGCGTTAATCTCAGCCACTGTTTCTTCATCTGTGGGGAACTTATATGTCTAGACTGTATTGCTAACTAGTTCACTCATGATCTTATTCTTGAACTTGTTTGTGCAATTTGTTCTTGGCAATGGTGTTAGCTTTTGCAATGATCCGGAAGATGTTCACTTTGCTGTCCAGCTTCTTCATGGTGACCATGAAGGACCAGTTGTAGGACTGGATCCTCCATGCATTCCATCACAGCAGAATTTTTTTTCTTTCATCTGTCCATTGAAAAACACTTAGATGTTTTTCCGTTTGGACAACTATGAATAATGACAAAATGAACATGAGAATACAGATAAAACTTTAACAATGTCTACAAGCATCTTTCAATGTCTAGCCTGGAGTAAAATTGTGGAATGAGTTGGGAATTCTATATTTATTCATGTGAGGACACACCATACTGTTTTCCATGATGGTTACACTAATGTGGAATCTCAGAATATCATATCCACATACACTTGTTTCATATCCTGTGCACTATTGCTTATTATTTGGCTTTTTGTCAATACCTGTTCTAACAGATACTGGATTTATACCTCATTATGGTTTTAATGTGACCAGTAGAAATATATCCATTTTGTCTAAATAGAGTTCTAGTCCTTAACATTGTCTTAAAAATTCTCATATTGATATTACCTTTGAAATTACTTTAACAATTTCAAATGTAGTAGAAAAATTACTCTTAAAATCAAACTAACTTGGCGAGGCAGAAAAAACACAAGACAAGAAACAAACCCACAAAACCTGGAAAAATATTGTGATTCACTTTGAAGACCAGGCTGGCATTGAACTCACAGAGGTACATCTTCTTCTCCTTTCTGAGTGTTTGCATTAAAGGTGGGTGCCACCAGGATGGCTGGAACTGAAGTTTTAAAAAACACATGTTCTTATAAATCATATGAAGATTTTGAAAGTGGTTATAGGAAATTAGTTGGGGTTTTGTTGGTTTTGTTTGTTTGTTTGTTTTAGTTATTTAATTATTTAAAATATGTAACTTTCCATATGAATTACCGAGTTTTGAATCACATGTTGAAAAAAAAAACTGTAAGAGCTTTTGCTCTATTTTCCTTTCTTGAAAGCAATATGTATTAATTCCCTTGAGACACTGCAAGGGATAAACTTTTAATAAATGTTAAAAAGAGTTACTAGGACACTTCATGCCAAATCACTAATACATGTCTCAAAGTACTGTATATTAAATAAGTATCAATTAAAATTAAATTACTAATTAATAAATTACTAAATATCTAAATTACTGATTACTAAATTTCAAAGTACTTTGGAGTAGGTATTTATTAAAATTAAAATGCTAATGATGCAGCTCTAAGGACACTAGGTAGAATTAGCTCTCTATAGTTTTCCTATAGTTCGTTTCATCATCAATTAGCTTAGAAAATAGAGCAATCATAGGCAAAGATAGAGAACTTGTAAGACTTAAAATATTCTTTTTTATGATGCTACAAGAGCTTGAAAAGCCACTGGGGTTGTTCATCTTCTCAATATTAAATGCAAATATCTCCCCATGTGGGAAACACAGTAAAACTAGGATTATCATTACTATTGGGTATATTTATTATAACATCTGATTGGTGAATAGTACTAATTTCAACTGCAACATCATAAGTAAAAAGTGAATCTTGAAAGTTAATATGAGGTCAAATTGATATCTTATTTAGTTTGCATCCACTCCTAAAAGCTATTAATAAACTGCCTGTTTTTTATTTGTTTGTTTATGTTTTTGTTTTGCTCTTTTTGAGTAAATGTCCATTTAAATGAAGGAGTAATGCTGACTTTATTTGTTATGTAATTCAAAAAGAAAAATCCAGCTAGGAAAGATGCTAGCTCATTAAATGCACAAAGTCTCAGTTTTAATTTTCTCTTCTAAGAATAATTTTAGGATGTTACACTGAAAGTCAAATCTCAGGCAAAAGTCAGCATAAAGCTTTGTCTTTCAGTTATAACACTTTGAAGCCAACTCAGACCTAGAAAAACAATTTCATGTTGTTTTCTCTATATGTGCATGTTAGCTTTTAACCTATATATGTATGTATTTAATCTAGAATACCCAAAGGAGTTAATAGCTGGTAAGGGACCATAGTGAAGGAGATCTGTGAAGGAAGGGAAAGTGGAATACAGAATTATAAAGGGATAAAGTGAAAACTACCATAAGAGATGCTAAACGGGAGTGGTATGTGATGTAGGTAGTGAGTCCAGTATAGAAAGGTAAAACTAACACCAAAGACCTTTCAGAAAGCCATATAGAAACCTACAGCTGTAGAAACTTCCAAAAATGTATACATCTATAAATGGAATAGAAGTGAAGTTACCATATAATGGGGAAGATATTACCCCAACTAGATAACATATGTTATTAAGTGAAATCACCAATAACGAGGAATAGGTTATATCTTTCTGAGTCCTTGGGTGTAGGATCTATCATAGCTAATTTTTATTGTGGAAGTGAGGAAGACTAGGAGAACTTTGGGCAGGGGAAAGTATATGATCTAAATACATTGTATAAAATAATCAATAAAGTAGTTTAACCTAGCAGCTAGCTATCTTAAGCCAAGAACAAGAGGGAGATTCTCTGTAAGTATTACGAAGAAGTAGGTAGTATTTGACTCATCAATAATGCCATCTGGAGAGTAAATTTCAACTTGGAACAATTAAAATAACAGATATTTATTTTATTATTTTTATTTAAAAGTTTTTATACGACATATTTTGATTATATTCTTTCTCCTTCCTTAACTCCTTTCAGCTACTCTTTACCGATCACTCTATTTTATTTACATTTGTTCTCTCTCTCAAAGATATACATACACAGAAACTCCCCTAACAAACACACACATACATACATGCACACACACACACAGCATAAAACACACAAAATGTACAAGTCCATTTTGTTTTTTTTCACATTATACTTATATTTATTAAAAATTGCTAAATAGAGCCATGTTTGTAGCCAGTACTTGGGATCCAGATGTAGGAAGATCGAAGTTCAAAGTCACTTCCAAATAAGTAGCAAGTTTGTGGTCAGCCGTTTATGAAACCCTGTCTCCAAAGAATGAGCACAACAACAGCAAACCAAACAAACAAAAAACAGATTTTTCCAGGCTGGTTTGGTCAGTGCCTAAGTTAAGGTCATTATTGTCACCGTGAAACACCATGACCAAAAAATAGCATAGGGAGGAAAGGGTTTATTTGGCCGACGCTTCCATATTACTATTCATTGTCAAAGGAAATCAGGACAGGAACTCAAGCTGGGCAGGGACCTGGAAGCAGGAGCTAATGCAGAGGCCATGGAAGAGTGCTGCTTACTGGCTTGTTTCTCAAAGCTGGTTTGGCCTGATTTCTTATAGAACCCCATAGAATCTCTACTACTTGCTCAGGGATAGCACCACAAGTCCATTTTGTATTAAACTACTTCTGAACATATGACCAGCCATGGAGTATATTTGGCAAATACCCAATGTCACTATTGGAGAACTCTCATTTCCCCTCTCCCACAACTATCAGTGAAAAAAAGTTTTTGAAGGCAGCTATGATCACCATTTTACCACTAACGCCATCCACATCAGTCTTTATATGCTCACAGCTAAATAAAACTAGAAGGTCTTCACTACACAAGAAAAAGTTCCTCTTTTTGTTTTCTCCTAAAATAGATTTGAACTCTCTTGGCCTTACTTTCAGGATTCTTCTTTTCTGCTTTGCTCTGACAGTTCTACAGCAGAGTGTTTTCAGTTTAATAGAAGGCACATGAGGTCATGTAGAGAGGTTATAAGTGCAGGGGTTTTCCCAAGAAAACTTACATCAGTGAAGCAACTTCTAACAAGGGAAAAGAAGGAAAGTTTTGCATGTGCCAAAAGAAGAGAAGAGGAGAGGAGAGGAGAGGAGAGAAAAGAAAAAAGAAGAGAAGAAAAGAAAAGAAAAGAAAACAAAAGAAGGGGGCCTTTGTGTTCACTTTATCTGGCTTGAACTTGTGCTTGTACTGTGGATACTGGCTTACTATGGTCATATGTACATCAGTCTAGTTATGTCTCAAAGGTGCTGTTATCTTGGAATCAAACAAATCTCAAATTTATAATGTTGACAAAAGTACACCATAACATTGCAAGAAATTCAGAATGTTCACATTTCTGCTATATCTTCCAGGAAGCTATGATTGGCATCTCATTAAATATACAAAATGACTCAATTAAAAACAAGTGATACCATTGAATCTATGTGTTTTTCAATTTGTTCACAAGTCTTTTAGACCTATATTCAATGTATGCAGTTCATATAAATGATACTATTGTATTATGTTAATAAAAATCAACTAATAAATAAAATAATATTTATTTTGTAATTAAGAATGCTACTGTGGAGTTCAGACACTTAATTATGGTACTTATGTCAAAATTAAAATGTAGACAATGCCAGAACCCAAAATGTCTATTTAGATTAGTAATCTGCAATCAATACTGTGTTTGCCTTTAGTTTGAGATAATTTTCAGCCTTGATCCATTATTACTTTTCATTACATTTGAAATTGCTACTCAACCATTTTATCTGGACTACATGCTTCCATTGGTTTCCAGAGAATATTATTCATATCTGTTGTGCTATCACATTCTCTCATGGCTATGCCTTTCATTTTCACACCAAAAAATTGCAATGGGTCTTTAAGATTTTCATTCTGTTCCAGTTATTTCTACTTTTATTTAGTTATCCATAGTTATTTCCAGTTACTTTCATTGTAAATTCAGCGGACTTTTTCAGCCTGAGGTACTTGTATTTCTCTTTTATATCTTTAAAAACAGAATCTCAGAGCTTGCACTTTTATGTGTTTTTGTCTTTCTTATTCCTCCTCAAAGAATCCATTCTAAGTTGCAAGTGCAGTTGAACCACATTGACTGAATGAAACAGATTATTCTATAGATTTTTTTGGATCATGGAGGCATATATCAAATCATGTAGTGATCATACTTATTTAACCTGCTTGTGAGCTTCATAACTAATATCCCACCTCTGCACTCATCAGTGGTTTCTGATTTGACAGTGTAACCATACTTTTTCACCTTGCAAAATAGACAATGGTTTAGAGATGGTCTAATAACGACGTCCTGGTTTTTTGTTTTCATTTCATTTTGTTTTATTTCTTTGTTTTTACTCTTTTAATTGTTCTGATGGTTGGGGATAGTCATCTTTGATTTTTGTGAAAACCATTACAACAGCATGGACAGGCGGTAAAAGTGTTCTCTGTTTATTTATCTGGCTAAAACAAATAATTCAAAATTTAATTCTATTATAATTTCTTTGGCCAATAGCGTCATATTTATTTCACAAAGCATTAATTCTTAATTAATATTAAAGTTAATATAATTTATTTTCAATGTAGGTCTAGAAAATTTTGTTAATGTAATTTATTTTCTAGTTGGTGGGACTGCTAAACATCCCACCAAGGAAGAAGAAACTATTTGTGAGGTTTGGGTTTTAAATTTATGCCTGACATTCTTAATCTTAAACACAGTTGGATTGAAACCTGTTAATTTTTGTTTTTTTTTTTTTTTTTTTTGGTGGGGTGATTGTATGACTGGAAGATCTTACAGAGATAAGGAAATTTTGACTCATTCCAAGAGTGATGGCCTTAGGTGTTCTTTACCATGGAATGATACAGCAAGGAGACCTTATCTAGATGATGGAAAGATAGGACTACCAATCTCCTTTGAACTCTCACCCTCAAAAACTATAACTCGAGTGAGCTTCTGTGGTAGTTTGAATGAAATTAACCCCCATAGACCCACAAATAATAGCAATATTTGGAGGTGTGGCCTTACAGGAAGAAATACTATACTGGGGTTGGTCTTTGAGGTTTCAAAAGCTCAAACCAGGCCCATTGCCAATCTCTCTTCCTGCTGCCTGAAATCCAGGTATAGAACTCTCAGCTACCTGTATAGCAATATGTCTGCCTGTGTGCTACCATGCTTCCTACCATGTTAATGGACTTAACCTCTGAACTGTAAGTGAGCTTCAATTAATTTTTTTCCTTTATAAGAGTTGCCATGGCAATGGTGTCTCTTCACAGCATTAGAAATCCTAAGACAACCTCTATTATTAATAAATCATCTAGTTTTTGATATGCAGTTGCAACAACAACAAAAAAGAACTAAAATAGTACTAAAACAAGACAGAATCTGTATACCTCTCAGAATACTACTAAATTGGTATCATAAAGCAGCATGGGCAAGATAACATTGACTGTACTTAAAAATACCCAAAAATGAAATCCATCAGAGTTTGGAGGTCAAATAACAATGGCAATATTCACTCTATGGAAGAAATAGGTATTTTCTTATATAACATCATGTGATTTTTGGTATGTTGATAAGTCTCTCTTTCCTTTCTTTTTACCTTGTTAGAGTTTCTGTCTTTTCATGATGTTTTACAATGAAATATTTGTTGGATCTATAGCCTTATCCAATAAAGTGATACCTCTTATTAACTTATTTAAAGCTATAAATTCCTTGTTCCCTAACAACTTCCCATTCAAAAGTATAAAAAATTGCTCATTCTGGTCCTTGAACATAACTTTTTAGAGGGCAAATTTCAACACCCAACAAACATCTATATGATAGCTCTGCTTTCCTCTCTCCCACTGACACGAACAATTATTACATCTTAGAAATAATTATTTACTTAGAAATCATATTCTTCCATTGCAAGATAAAATATCATGTAGAAAATGTACCTTGATACATAAAATTTCATGGATTATTAGTTTTAAAAATAATATTTATATTAATTATTGGAATTTAGTTAAAGTAGCTTGGTTCTGCTAGCTTGATTATTTGACCCAGCTCTTCCTGATATGTGTGACTCAGCTTAACACTACATAAAAGTTTTCATTCTCAAAATCCAATTAATTCATATTACTTACTTGGAATTCATTGCTGTGAGTTCATAGAAGCAAATTCCTTATTGTGTCAAATAAACACTATTTCTATGTACTCATCTATCACTTTTTCTTCTTACTTTTCTTATATCTATTGCCATTCTTCTGTAATGATCCCTGAGTCTTGAGGGCAGGTTGGTAATGTAGTTGTCCTATTTAGAACTGAGTATTCTTCTAGTCTACTAGTTTCTGCACATTGACTGTTTTCTGTGGTACTGAAGATTCAACTGAATAAAGATGCAGCTCTGGTAAGAGCTGAGAGGTGTAGTAATTATTATGTGAAATAGAAAGACATTAAGAGTTGTTTTTAGTAATATGTGCATCTAGCTGAATAATAGTATTAGATTCTTCTTTGGGGACCATAATCTATCTAACAAGAGGCTTTTAGTCTTAATAATGTTAGGAATAGATTCCACATGTTGAAATGGGACTTAGTATCACAGAAAAAATTGGTTATTCCTATAAAATTCATACTATTATTGTAAGTATGGGCATATATTTCCAGACTAGTAATTACTGATATGATAGTCATAGTATAAGACTGGTGACTATCTTTCCCCTCCAGTGCTATGCCTTGTATCTTCCGTTGTCGGACTGCTCAGAAACATTATGTAATGTCAATCCCACAGATTTAAGGGAAAAAAAAATCAATCTAAATCCTCATAGTCAAATTAATTGAAACAATTTTTTATTTGTGTACATTGGGTGTCTCTTCATAGTTGTGGTGTTCAAAAGAAAAGCATTGAATTTGAGAAAGAGAAGAATTTTATACTTTAGGAATGTGTGTGTGTGTGTGTGTGTGTGTGTGTGTGTGTATGTGTGTGTGTGTGTCTGAATAGGAGATTTGGCAGGCCGATAGCGAGATTTCAGAAGTGGAACATAAGCATAGCAAGTTGGCCATAACAAAGTCTTGTGAAACTAAGGCATAGATGCAGGATGGACATGCAAGGTAGTAACAAGGTACTCCTAGCAAGATAGTCCTAACACCAGGTGGTAATAAAAATCCTTTGAAACGGAACAGGCAGTAGAGAACCATTTGTAGTTAATGTTACAGGTGGGGCATAGCCCAATCCTTGAGAAACAGATTTAATCACAAATAGGAATGAATCTAGTTTATCTTTCCTGTAGGATACCTTTCAAGCCTAAGATGGAGGCAGGCATATTTTGACATAATGCTCTTTTACTAGGTCTCTCTGTTATATTGAAAATAAAATCAAGGACTTTATTATTCCTGACACAATAATTAATAAATGTGGTGAGTTTAGATGCATTTTCTCCCTGCTCTCCTGTTCTCATACCTCTGTGTGCTGTTCCCGCTCTAGTCACACATGGTTCTACTACATTCAATCTTTTTGACTCACCTCTTCCTGAGGTGTATGACTCAGGTCCACACTGTATTCAAGTTTTTATTCTCAAGATTTAACTTCTTAAAGAGATGCATGCCTAATTTTAAATTGTATTATTTTCCATTAAGGTCCCTGTTATTTGTTATTCAGTATTTTTTTCTGTATTTTCATTAGAATATGCTACATTAGCTATTTATGTCCCTTATTTACTATCATCTGGTGGATTTAGAGCATTAGGAGATAAGGATGTATATTGTGTTTGCTTATTTATAACAAGTACATAGATGAATATCTAGCTCAAGGGACATAGCCAAGGTCATATATTTTATTTTTTTTAAAAATATTTATTAATTATTTTATTTATTTACATTTCAAATGTTTTTCTCCTTCCCAGTCTCCTCTCCATGAATCCTCTACTCCCTCCCCATTCCCTTTGCCTCTAAGAGGGTACTTCCCCACCTACCCACTCCTACCTCAACTGGCTAGCATCCTCCTTAATAAGTAAATAAATAAATGATAATTTGGTTTTATAATGATTTTATAGTACATACATTGAATAATGTTTGAGCAGTGTTTTATTTATAAGTTAGATTACAAAACTGGGTTTCAAAGCAGTAACTAATTCTGTTATTGTTGATTGATACTTTCTGTGTCTAAGGATGGTTTAGAATAATTCAATTTGATATTGTATAATGTTAAAGTTTTCTATAAACAAGACAACCATGATTTTGTCAAATTAGGTAACTTGATAAGTTCTAAACAGCTTCTTAAAAGAGGAGTGTATGTGAACTAAACGACTCCCTAAACGCTTTCGGGGTGATTCTACTGTTCAGAACACTGAGAAGCAGGAAAGAGGTGCCTTTCTTTCCTCATACAAGCCAGCTCTCATATGTAACCTAGCGACATTTATACGTGCAAGGGTCACTGCTGCTGCCCATAGAACTCTGAATTTGTTAGTCTGGATTTGTTAAAGCACCACTCATATTGTTATTGTTGGTTTTAATCCTATTGTGATCAGCTTCCTTTTAAAAGCAATCTGTTACACATTGAGAAATACTTCTAGGAAATAGCTTTGCAACTCAAGAAGGGCACTTCAGAACTGAGTAATTGAATATTTCACAGAGGAATGTACTGAATGCACCAATTTTCTCTGAGCTTTGGTGTGACTCACCTACATGACAATTGCTACTCTGGAATAAGTCCTGAGCTTTTTCATAATAGGTTTTTCTTTCTTTCTTTTTAAAATATATGTGTAGATGGCCTAGAAATCATTGTGATAGTCGTCTTTATGACTCCTTACCATGTTATACTAAAGAACATCTCTTCTGATGCCATTTGAAGTTAATTTTCTAAAATAAATAATTTTCTTTTTATGTATTGGCATAGCATTATTTTGTGAAACAAACAAATATTTTCTTAAGGAGACATAATCATGTCTTATTAATTTAGACTCTGATTCTTTTTCTTATTTTATTAGCAAATTTATTTTAGAACTGTCTACATACCTTGTAATACATGGTAGGAAATAAAGAAACCAAAATTAATGTGCTATATAATACATGTCAAAAAACACAATATAAAACTGTTGGAAATGCCAGCATTAAGTCCAGAAGTACCAAGAAATATTGAAAAAAATAAAATGATGCTCACATTCTAGTTTAGCTGCAGATGTTTGCATTATGAAGTTCTTATAGTTAAAATAAAGTCACTTTTAGAAGTTAACATGCACTAATTTGAGCTTTTAAAAATCAAACTGGAATTGAGAGCACAGTTTGGACACTGACCTTTTGAAGAACATTTGTTTGAATAGTACAGGCTGGAGAAACACAAGCGATTTCTTTTCATAGTGGAGATATTTACCCATGATGCTTTATGGCACAGTGACTGAGAAATTCTTTATCAAGTTCAACTGTTCAGAACTAAAATGAAGGTTGTGCATCTCTGTGTAATGAACACTGATAATTTAAGTTAAAGTCAAATGAAATAACCTTTGTTTCAATCAAAAGAACAAACAATTAAAGATAGCTTTTAGAATACTTGTATTTATTTTGGGTCAATTACCAAGACTTGTGATTTATTTTTAATTCAAAAATTATTATATTTAAAAATTATAGTAAGAATTTGAAAACTGCCAAGAATGTTTAAGTTTATTATAACAATATTTGAGCTCTATAATTTCTGATCTAGTATATAAACAAATATAATACTTTCAGGAAGACTTTTCTTTGTTCAGGATTCCATTATTTATAACAGATTTGTGTGATTATTAAAAAGGTCCTTTTGTCAAATATCTTTTTGTTAATCCCTATCCTTTGTATGACATTAAAATAAAAACTTAAATTGCCTCTATAATGCTGAAGTTTGATTGGTTGTAGTTTTCTGTAGTAGTCTGTATCTGTTACAAAGAACACATAAATTAGTTATCCAATGCCAAATCATCCATACAAGTAACAATTTACTGATGGTTTATGGTATATTTTATATTTAGGGATATATAGTTAAACAAATACATGTATAAAACTACTAATAAAAAATGTCTGATGAGTGATATTTTAGGTTACTACAGTTTTACATTGGAGACTTCATTACTTTCTTTGTTTTCCATATATAAGATGGCAACATTATTTCTATTAGAATCAATAAATCAACAAATATGATTGTCATGCTTCTTTTCCAGCTAGCACTTAGCTTCACTTCAAGAAAGAAAGTGGTACTTTTTACTTACAATAGATTAATTATTTTAAATGACACTAATAAGAACATTACCAAATTTTTTTCTTAATGGGGAAAATCTTGCTTTATCATTAATTTACTTGATTAATGTAACACATCAGTATTTGCATATTTATTTAAAAACTTCAAATATAAAATATATCCTGGTAATTAGTTATAAGGTCTCTCCAGAGACAGAGGTTTTAAGTCTAACTTTTCTTTTGGATAACACATTAGCATCATTAACTATTTTTCAAGTTGAGAACAATTGTCTGGTTTATGTAAAGCACAAAACAGTGAGCACAGAATTTTGTGTGAAGCATCTCTATATTTTATGTTGCACATATATAATCTGTATATTTCAAACTATAAGCAATTGAAGTATTCTATATATTTTTATATATAAATTAAATGTCATTAGTCATTTTTAAAAAGTATCTGCACAAGTTGACTCTACATAGCATCAGTAAAGGATCACAATGTTCAGCCTTCCAAATGCCTGGTTTATTGATACTGATTTCTCCATTTTATAGGTGAGAATAAAGTTAAAAGTAATTATGTGGTTACGACACATGGCTTCTAGATGCTAGTGCTAAAATCTAGTCTTATTTCTGTCTCTGAGTCATAGTCCACTAAGGCTACTGCAGTACAACACTGTAAAGTGGGTAGTTACAAACAAAAGAAATAGATTTCCCACAGACTAGGTATCTGTTAAGGTCTTTCTTCCTTACTGATAATGGTCATCTGTATTCTCAGAGACAGGAACTAGGGGTTTTTCCTTCCTCAAGTGCTCACCTCCAGCTATTCTCACTTTAGGCATAAAAACTTCAATGCACAAAAATTAAGAAGGCAATGCACTTATCCACGTAGCATAGCTATTAGACAATTTAAAATAAATTGCTTGTTGTGAATTATCAATCAATGAAAGCCTTGATAGCAAGAAATTTAGTGAGATAAAATATTAATGAATTACAAGTTGGTCAATACATTTCATACTTCTCAAAGATTCTAATAAACTGATAAATAATGTTGTCAGCTGGGGTTCTTAATATACTGGAATGTTCTATTAGAATGTATTACAATATCTGAAGAAGTGTTTAGCTGAATTTTTAAACTTCTTGTTGTATGTTTACTGTTAGCTTGATATGATTTAGCACAGAAGAATGGGAGGGACATTCTGTGCCTGCGCAGATTCAGTCACGTCAGCTTCTAACATGTCAAGTCCAGAACATTCGTTGAAATTATCACCAGTGGTATAGAGGAAGAATTGGATATGCTAGAGTATATGCAGGAAGGTGAAATATGGGAGTAGGAATGGTGGATGGGACACAGGGAGAACATCCTAGGCCAAGAAGCCATGTGTGAAGACCCTTCATGTGGCATGAGAAATACAGCTTTTAAGAGACTGACATGACAATGGTTTTAGAATGATTACTCTATGGAAAACTGTGATGAACCAATGAAAAAGCAATGCCATTTCTATAACTATCTTGGACACAGGCAGAAAGAATGCTGCTTGAATCCAACCACTTCCTTAATTTGTGGTATAAAATGAGTTGCTCTGTGATCAAGCCAGACATTAAGTAGACAATTCCTAAACAGAGATTCTCAGTGTATTCTAACTTCTTTAGGGTCCCTGAAGTTCTAAATTAGTTTCCGATTACATGATCCCTGAGAAGTAAGACCTCTGCTTAGTTGATAGGTTAGAGAAGAATACATTGACTGTCCATGCTTGATTAGTGTACATGTTAGTAATTTTTAATTTTGATGGTGTTCTCAAGCAGTGAGTAGTCTCATATTAGTCCATTCTTAAGTTATTTTGACAGTGTCAATAGCTGCATCTGAATTATGTGTATGCTGTTGATAGCTGATATTAGCTCAGTGTGCCAGCTCTTCCCCCAACAGCAGGGCTGATATCTACTTGTCAGAATAAGAGGTGTGTTTTTTTTTTTTCCTTTTCTATCCACAAACTAATTTATCACAAAAGTCAGAATAACCACAGTGGTGCTTAATTTGCAGGATTCTGTTCAATAACTCTGACTCACTTTTCCATCAGCCATGGACTAGAGATTCCCTCTGTCATATGGATGTTTTCTCTTGGCAATTAATTCCTCAAATACTCACAGTGGCTTGCAAAGGTGACACATTTATTATTTGAAAGGAGAGTGGCACTGAGAGTTGTTTGTAAGTTCCTTTAAAACTGTGAGAAATACCAGCTGCTGTTGCCTTCACTTGACCCTCTGTGTTACATGGAGAAACTGAGGTGACACACCTTAAAGGGATGTTACCTTGTGACTTTTGTCTTCTTTTCTTCCTTAGCTCCCTGGGGTCTTCCTCCTGGAGTAAAGGAAAGCAATACAGTCTAAGACATTTAATATTTTAGAGGAATTAATTCTTGTTAGTGATGGATCAAGACAGTAGATTGAGCTTTGGTTTGTAGACTGGTAGATTGAAGTCAGTCCAGAGAAACATCAAACAAATTTATTGCAGAGGTACGCATGTGCACGCATGCGCGCGCACACACACACACACACACACACACACACACAGAGACACACACACAGACAGACACACACACACACACCATGCCGAGTCTGCCACGTAACTTGGTCCCTGGTTACAATTTCACATTCTAAAAAAGAAAAAGAAAAAAGTATAATTTTCACTGTTAGTTTCTAATTTAGTTTTCTGTTTTAAGGAATACTTTACGTCAGTTCCTTCCTGTGATCCTGCAGTTCTTTGCCAAGCTCTTTTATTTCTCCCTATGGTGAGTCCATTGTGATACCCAGGCTGTGTGTTCTGGTGCTAGGTCTGTACTTATGCTCAGCATTATTTGCAGAGACAGTTTCTCACCACATTCTGTCTTAATTATCTGTTGTCTCCTCTAGTTTGAGACTATAAGAAGCTATGCAAAGTTAGAGGGAATGACATATCAATATGAATAACTAGTGATTTTCAGAATTTTAATTGATTTTTAAAGCATACTCCCATACATTTCTTAAATAACCACATTCAAATTATCTCTTTGGTTAAAAAAAGAAGTGCAAAACCCAATGGCTGTATTTCATTTTAATATATCCCATGTTAAGATATTTATCGATGTTCATGTCTCTCTGAAGAGTTTTTCTTCTCTCTTTTTTTTCATGAGATTTTCCTCATGATTTTATTCTGCTTGACCACTCTGTTTTAGTCAGTTTAGTTATCAGCATTTTTTAATTGTCTAGAGTTTCTCCTAACATTTAATGACTGTGATTATTATACTAGTGATGACTCTGTGTTCCAGATGGATTTCTCTATAGGGTGACCATCTGGGTCAATTTGTGAAGGGTACATCTTGATTATACTTTTTTATCTCAAAAACAGTACAAAATGTCTGAAAGGTCTGGGGTTTCAGACTTGATTATGATGATTATTGCCTGCACTGATGACTAATGTACCCAGGACCCCACTTCTTCCACCATTCAGCAAATTCACTGTCATTCTGGTGCAAAGTGAGAGAGAGCTAGATGCTCCCTGCTGGACAGTCTCTGGGCAACTAGTGAAAGCTGAAAGCCTCCTCAGGCAGTTTGCCTGTATCTTTGTGCTTCCAGCCTGGTCTCCTGATAAAACTTGAAGCAGAGCAATCTAGACCAGTGAGTTCTACATTTGACTCCTGGAGAAGTCATGGAAGTATAACCTAGGCATTCCACAAACATGTAAAAAGCATCCAACAGCTGGGGGTTCACTGATCACAGTTTAGCACTGGGATCCTTCCACATTGGTGATCGTATTTGTATAAAAGGACAAAGGACAAAATTGTAGAGGTTACAATAGATTCTTCAAATTGCATATGGAATTAATTTTCTTCATAGCAGTATTTGAAGATACAAAGATAGAGAAAGACTAAATAATAAAAATATAATAATAATAATAATAATAATAATAATACCAACAGGAGATCTTGTACTCCATGAAAGTTTTTCCTGTTAACAGACTGCAGAGACTTTATCTTTTATAAAAATTGCAACTTGACAGAATTTCTTCCGTAAGCACATAATTATGTCAGATATATAAGTGCTTCTGAAACTGTCCTTGAACATGGAATAGATCCACAAGAGGATAAAAAGGATTCCTTAGAGATATAGACTGGGTTTTTAAGGTGCATTTTCCCTTGATCTCTTGCTGACAAATCTTGTATTTTTCAGTTTCCTCCCAGTTTGCCTTATATTGCTTGTGACATTTCCATTTGGAATTTTGTTAGGAAATATAACTATAACAAAGAAAATAATGGTGTTAGATAATGACCATTGGGGCAGATACCTCTAAATGCTAATCCAATGCCCATTTGGTTTGGTTTCATTTAGCAGAAATAAGTTATGGTTTTGGGTGGCTGTATGCATAGCTTACAATTATCCATTTCTATGTCCTCCTTCAAGATAGGCTGGCTGTGTGTCTTGGTCCTGACTTAGGTGGAATTAGGTCGAAGAATGGCTGCCCTTATGTCTCTCTGAACAGCAACAAGAAGGCATAGCTGTGTCTCTCAAAGGTAAGCAGTTTATAACTGTCAGTACTGAAAAGTGACAGGGAAACTTAACAGGAGGAAGAAGTAGTATCCAAGATATCAACTATGCAGAGGCTTGACATTGTCCAGAAGGAACTAATCTTAAGTGCACAATATTCAGGAAGTATAATAGCTTACATATACCAGTATTGACTAGCTAAACTTTATTTGATGCACAAGTTGTAATTGATGCTGTTTACCATTTAAAGTCATAAATGCTGTATCCCAAATATGGTTTGTTCAAAGAACAGGTATGAAAACTGCAGCAAATAATACATTATATGTCTTTTAATTTCTTTTACTACAAAGATTAGCAAGAGCCAATCAAATTCTCTGCATAGTCAAGGCTTTGGACATTTGCCAGTAGTCTTCCATATCAGTTGTGCCTTTAGCCATGAATTATTTTTCAATTTCTGCTGCTCCTAAATGACTGCTCCATTAAGGTCGTGGAGTTAATCCACAGACATACTTTTACAATGATTATAATATACTGCCCTGTTTATCATTTTGGATGTTACAAGAAGCACTTCCCATTGATAGAATAGCAGGAAGGTATTCCATCAATAGGAAGCAAGTATATCCTAACATATGGAGAGATGTTGAGAAATAAGGAGCATGCTGCTGCCTCTTGCTGATACACACTGTTTTCGATAGCACTGTAAAATGCTTTCATTCCCAACTCTCTCAGTATTGCTATGAAGTCGAACTTGGTATTCTTAACTAAATTTGAGAAAGCTGCATATCATGGATAGACTAAACTGCTGTTTTATTTTCACATCTTGCTGCTGAGCTGCCTTACAATTTTATCTGCTTTAAAACTACCAACATGGAGAACAATCGTACTCAACCTTCCTGATGATTTGATCCTCATGTTGTGGTGACCACCCACTATTAAATTATTTTTGGTGCTACTTTATAACTGTAATTTTGCTACAGCTATGCTTTGTAATGTAAATATTTATGTCTTCTGGTAGTCATAGGCAAGCCCTGTGTAAGGATCATTGGGACTCCAAAAGGGGTTGCAACTCACAGGTTGTGAATAGCTGCTCTAGATGACCTATGAAACTTTAAGTATGATAATTCCTTCTATAGATTAATGACCCATAATACAGTGTTCACATATTGTTTCCAATTGTTCAAGAACCATGGAAAAATGTAATGACAACTGGTAAGTTTCATAATATGGTTAAAGTATAGTGTAGTCACATTTCATCATTTTAGAGTTAGAACAAAATAGCAAGCTTTAAGGTCAAATGTGAATTATGTGATAAATGTCAAATTCCCTATGTACTTGTTAGTCTAAGATTTTTCATTTGTTGTTCCTATTATTTCTATTTTTATTTTCTGCTCAATTGATGAATCAACTTTTGATGAATGTATAACAAACACCTACTTTGATAATAAACACAAGTTTCCTTCTATTTTTATTGATATTTGTTTTACACACTGCTCTTCTATTATCAGATTCATATTGTTTAATGTCCTTATATATCCATGACAAAATGAACTGTAGTCATAGACTACAGTTCATTACATAGACCTCTTTTAAATTTAAATTGCATGCTGATAGTAATGTAGTTCCCCCCTTTTGTTTATTTATTTATTCATTTTACATGCTGATCACTGCTTCCCCTTCCCAGTCTCCCCTTCACAGACACCCTCCTCCCATCCCACCCCCTCTCCTCTGAGAGGGTTGCCCCTTCCCTGTACCCCTTATCCCCATATCCTTTCAACCCTGGTGCATCAAGTCTCTTTAGGGTTAGGCACATCTTCTCCCAGTGAGACCAGATAGGTCAACCCAGTTGGAGAACAGACTCCATAGACAGGCAACAGCTTTAGGAACAGCCTCCATGTCTGCTAAATAGCAAAGTCCTGAATAGATCCCCTCAAAATGAGGGAATCATTCACTTTGCTTGGTTTGTTTGTTTGTTAGGAGTTTTTTTTTTCATAATTATTTTTGTGAGCTTTATGAAATTCATTATTGTTTTTAATTTAAAATACATTTAGTGTGGGGGAGATGACATGTGTATGTCACAGGAAGTATGTAGAGGGCACAAGGCAGGTTTTCTCTGGATATTTCTCTTTTTATGGCATGGGTCCGGGGAAATGAACTCAAGTCATCACACTAGGCAGCAAGTACATTTCCCCACCCAACTAACTTACCTGCAAGGAAATTTATCATCATCAATTTTTTGTAACATTGTCATTGTAGGTCTACATCTAGACATTAAAAAGAGAAAGAAAAGAACACCAAGAGGTTTTATAGCTTTATTTACAACCAGTTTGAGAATTTATAGTGAAAGCCTGTTATTCAATGTAATATTGAAAATAAATTGCTAGAGCTGATAAGTAAATTTAGGGAGACCAAGACACAAACTCAATAAACAAAATTCAACTGGGTTTTTATGAGGACAACAAACAATTGGAAGAAGAAAATTTATACCACCCAAGAGAACCAAATTTTCGGTCATAACCACAAAAACAAAAGGTATTGATAAAACTTAGGAAGGAATAATGAGTGAGTAGAACTTTTAAAAAATGAATAAAAATGCCAGAACCATATATATGTATATAAATATATATGATGCTGGAAAAATGGATAAATGCCTAGAATTATCTTCAAACCATAGGAAAAAAATATTTTCCAGGCTCTAGAGATGTCCTTCCTTTGAGAATGTGCATGCATGGCTTTCATGAAGCTTTGGATTGAGTTCTCAGTACCATGTTTTCAAGGTGTGACAGGCAGCACACCATTTGAAATCCCACCATTCTAGAAGCAGAGGCAAGATCTGAAGCTCAGTGTCGTATTTAGCTGAAGTTTGAGTACTAAACCAACCTAGGATATACAAAACCATGTCTCAGAAATATAATTTTTTCCTTCTTCAGAGGATCTTAAGCATGCACATAAGCTCAATCTAAGCAACGTATGATTAATCACAGGAGAGAAAGTCTTTATATATTCTTGGTTGGTCATCTAAGAATTTTTAAATAGTAAGTAAAATAATAAAATAAAAACACAAAGCAAGCCATTAAAATGGTTGAAGTAGTGTGGTTCCCATCATCTATTTTTCTGATCTGGACAAGGCTGAGATACACACCACTTATGGGGAAACACGAGAGATTTCTACACATTCGTCTACCTTTCTTGTGTCAGTAACACATAGACCCTAGACTTGTGTTTTCATCTCCATGGCACTTTTTTGTGTGATTGTTCTCTTCAGAACCACAGAGATGTTTCCCTGTTTGGAGGCAGTGCTAACAATATTGATTGTAATATTTAGTATCAGTGTTTGGTATCGAATGGGAATATATCTAAGCTTCCAAGTCATCGTGATTAAAGGATCAGTAGTAGTTTTAGACAAAATGCAAGACTCCTCCTAAGTGGGACAGGAAGAAGGTACATTCCTTTTTCTGTATAAAAGGAAAAGTGTGATTTGTGAAACAAAGTATCCCAATCTCAGTGGTGTAAAATTTGAAAATCTTCAGAGTATCCCAATCTCAGTGGTGTAAAAGCCTTTGCCTGGCTTTTACTCTGCTTGTCTGAGTGATGTGGAAACAAAGAAGGGAGTCAGAATCTGTCTACTTCTTTCCTGTGCCCATGCCTACTAAGGCACTTTGCATGCAAAAACGTGGGTCACATTAGCACCGGACAACACAACTTTGAAGGTAGCATGTAAGTGAATAAATAGTATGAAAACCAATGAAAAGTCACCACCAAAAGTTAGTTGCTTCTCAAACATTCTGTACAAGAACTGTTTTAGTCATTCAAAAATTATTTCCCTTAATTTAAAAATGTTTGACTTCAGCCAAAATGTAAAATTTCTTTTATGCCATTGTAGTATATGAAGTTGAATGATTTTTAAAAAATGAGAAAATGACATACATTTGCTTCCACTTAAGTCAGCAGGCCATTTCTGCAGTCTGTCATATCAATCTCAGAGTGAATAATTTAAAAAAAAGTTCTTTATTTTTTTTTTTCCAAAAATGGGCTTTGGAGAATAATGCTTCTAAACAATCCCTAGAGCCAAAATATTTCTACCTCTGTACAGTGAAATTTACATATCTTAGTAGAGACAAATGTTACCAAATCACAAACTACATGCCTGTGTTATTTTTAAAAGATGGGTAATAAACCATATTTATCCTTGAAAAGTCTAAGAGTAAATCATATTCATTTGCTTTTTATTTTTATGTGAACGAAATGTAATGGTTCCGATGATTTACCAAGGCAGGCTTGAAGTGGGAGGTTAGAAGTGTTCACTGGGCTGTGTGCTTGAAGCTGCTCCAAAGGGTTCCTATATCTGCTCCAGTAGTGCTTTCTTTACTCCTGTGTTGGCAAGCTTCAGTGCCATTTCTGAGTGATTTTTGTGGCTAAATCTCAGAAGGGAAAAAAAATCACTAAATGATGTGACACCCATCAATTTTAACAGGTAAGGTAGCAAGATGGCCCTGTGCATCAAAGTATTTACCACCAAGCCAGATGACTGGTCCCAACATGGTGAAGGAGAAAACTGAATTCTACAATTTGACCTCTGATGTTCACATGTGTGCACGCTACCGCATAGATAAACGTTTAAATTTTCCAAAAGTGAATAATTATTTGGACACTCAGGAGGAACATTTCTACTAATGCTCTTGTGATTGTTTTTGCCTGCATATGTGTGAGTTTGAGTATATATGTGTGTGTGTATGTGTGTTTACATGAGCCATGTTGTGTATGTTAATGCTGTGTCCTCTTACATTTTTTCACTTTTAAGTGACATGAAGCATTCATTTCCTATTACTGTGATAAGAAATTATCACTATCTTAGTGGCTGTTTATACATAGGCTTATTATCCCACATTTTTGTCAGTTTGAAGTCTAGACTGACTCTACATGGCTATGCTCTTTCTGGGAGCTCTAACAAAAATTTCATTCCTTTGCTGTTTTAGCTTCTAAGAGACACTGCTTTTACCACTACCTGTCTTTGATTGCACCATGCAGATTCCTTCTTAAAAAGAGTCTTATGACAACATAGGGGTCACCTTCGAAATATTTCCTTCTAAAGATTCTAATCGAATATGTAAAATACATTCTTCCTTGAAACATAACGTTATCACAGTCTATGGGCATAAGACATGTATATACTTGAGAGGAGACATTATCTCTGATTCAGGGCATTCAATATTAAAGTATTTTTGAGAAGTGCTTAAAATATGAGGTTATTTTAAGGAAACCAATGAAAGTTTTTAAATATCCACATAAGTTTATAAACTCTATATGTGCAAGCAAATGGAAATTTAAAAACCAAGCATATGTTCTACACCATATTTTTCATGAACTACTTATAAATATGAAAGAAATAACATAAAACTTAGTGATAATGCCATTAGGACCCTTGATATTTCATCTTTGTAAATGCTTCCTTCGGTTAATGTTTCTGTTAACCAAGCAAATTCCCGGGTGTTTTATACTTTCATCTTTGGTTCCTACTAAACTGAATTTGATAAAACTTAATAAAATCTTACATGCTTTTCTTAGGTTGAGTATCTAAAAGTGTAGAATTCCTAATTCAAAGATATTTTATTTATTAAAATCATGCATACGCATGCCTAACTAAATAATTGCACACTAACAGTATTTAAATTACTTTTTTTTCTCAACTTTCCTTCATTGGTAACATGATTTAATTTGTCCTGGCAAGTTTATGTGAAAAAAGTAATACTTCACTAAAGTTTCAACTTAATAAAATCTTTATTACAAAACCTTTCAGCAAGTTAAAAGTACCAGAATCCTCGCCATCAAAGTATCTATAACATCAGTAACTTTTTTTCTTTTTTTTTTAATTTTCATATTTTATTTACATTTCAAATGCTTCCCCCTTTCCAGATCTCCCCTTTGGAACCTCCCCATTCCTTCCACCCTCCCCCTGACTCTATAGGGATATTCTCCAACTCACCTCCCCACCCCACCTCCCACCCACTCTCCTCTTCCCTCCTTGACATACTCCTATACTGGGGGATATAACACCCTCAGGCCCAAGGTCCTCTCCTCCCCCTGACAGGTAACAAGACCCTCCTCTGCAGTCTTTGTGGCCAGTACTATGGGTCTCTCCATGTGTATTCTTTAGTTGGTGGATCAGTCTCCAGAAGTATGGGGGGTCAGGCCAGTTGCCAGTGTTGCTAACTCCCTGGGGCTGCACACTCCCTCAGCTCCTTCAGTCCTGTCTCCAAGCCCTCCATCTGGGACCTCGTACTCAGTACTACTGTTCCTGTGAAGTGACTCTTGGGTATTTCAAACTTTTAGGCTAGAATGGCTAAGATCAAAAACACAGGTGACAGCAGATGTTGGCGAGGATGTGGAGAAAGAGGAAGACTCCTCCATTGCTGGTGGGAATGCAAATTGATACAACCTCTCTGGAAATCAGTTTGGTGGACCCTCAGAAAATTGGACATAATACTACCTGAGGACCCAGCTATTCCACTCCTGGGCATATACCCAGAAGATGCTCCAACATGTAATAAAAACACATGTTCCACTATGTTCATAGCAGCCTTATTTATAATAGCCAGAAGCTGGAAACAACCCATATGTGCCTCCACAGAGGAATGGATACAGAAAATGTGGTACATGTACACAATGGAATACTACTCAGCTATTAAAAACAATGACTTCATGAAATTCGTAGACAAAAGGATGGATCTTGAAAACATCATTCTGAGCCAGGTAATGTGGGGAGCCGCCCGAGTCGCACCCACATTCGCCATTACAAGATGGTGCCTACATCCGGCCGAGGACAAGTTGTAAACAGGCTAGTGCGCATGTACCTGGTAATTTTCCACCTCAGAGTCTCAGCCTCTCTCGTGGCGTCATCTGGCCTGATGTGCGGGGAGCCAATGGGGAAGTTCCACGTCCCAGGCGAGCGCTGTGACCTATATAAGGGACGGGTGTTCTGTTGTTCGGAGTCTCCATTCTTGGCAAGCTTATGCTCTCCCTCTCAAGATGCATTAAAGCTTTACTGCAGAAGGATCCTTTGTGTGCCGCGTTGTTCTTGCTGGCGAGACGGTAGCGCGGGACAAGGTAACGCAGTCACAAAAGAATGAACATGGTATGTACTCACTGTTAAGTAACTTAAACATAAACCCATAAAACTTCTCCAATAGGACACAATAGGGGAGCATTTCATCCATCTTTCCTTTTTTGTTTTTCCTTCATATCATTAGAGATTTAGCAGCATGAAAAACTAGAGATTAAGCAAAGAACCAGACCATGGGTTTGTATGTACTCATGTAGGAAGATAACAAACAATAAACAGGTCCATATCCCTATGAGTGGGAGGATCTACTAGAATGGGAGGGCGTATTAGGATCACACAGAAGCACTGTGTGGGACCTGAGAACACAATGAAAGTGAAGGTCACATCCATGTAGAGCTCATGTTTATAAATTTTGGGCAGAAGATTTGTCCTTGCTTGGAAATGTGAGCCTATAATTAGGACAATTTGACTGAGTCTGTTGCCTTAAGGTTTTTACTATGACCAGAAGTTATTGCTATAGAATTTCAGACCATTACTTATAAGAGAGATTTTTCTTACACAGCAGGGGAAGTCTCACTAGGAATTTAAATAGGGACAATTGTAATTTAACTTATGGCTAAAATGCAGTAAAAATCTTACCTTAGCTGATATGTAGAAAATTGTTCCTATATTTTTACAGAATAGAGAATAAAAGCAAGGAAAATCTAAAAGTGGAAGTTTTGTGAAAGAGGTTTATAAAGAAACTTTTTACCACAGAAGCATATAGGAAATTGGGGAAACGCATAAGAAATGTGAAAGAGACTAAAGAAGGGTGAATGGTTTCTCCCAGATGAACAGGTTCACTACTACAGATTTTAAACCTAGCGCTGCCTTACAGAAGGCTGCTGCATTTTTTGTTATTGTTGTTTTGGTTTTTTATTTGATTTTTTTGTTTTAGTTTGTTTTTGTACTTTTTAATCCCTCCTTTTACTAGCTGCCAATTAATTTTTGCCTGCCATATAATATTCTCTTTTATCTCTTTGTTTATATATGTATGTATTTCTTTATTTACAAGCCAAACACTGTCCTCCTCTCTGAGTCCTCCCCCTTAAAACCCCTCCCAATCTCCTCTGAGAGGCTGCCCTACCCACCCACTCACGTATTCCAGTACCAGGAAGCATCAAGTCTCTGCAGGATTAGGTTTATCCTCTCACACTGACGCCAGACAAAGCATCCCTGTTGGGGAGCAGATTCCATAGTCAGGCTTTAGGGACAGCCCTACTACTGTTGTTGGGGGAACCACATAAGAGACTGAGCTAAACATCTGTCTGATACATATAAGCCAGAGACCGTGGTCCTGCCCCTGTATGATCCTTTGTTGGTGAGTCAGTCTCTGAGAGCTCCCATATGTACAGGTTAGTTGACTTTGTTGGTCTTCCTGTGGGGTTCCTAATCCCTTCAGTGCCTCTAATCATTCCCCCAACACTTCTGTAAGACTCCTGGAGCTCTATTCACTGTTTGGCAGTGGGTCTCTGCATCTGTTTCAGTCACTTGCTGACTATGTCCTCTCAGAGGCTCCTGTCTATAAGCAAAACAGAGTATCAGTAATAAAGTCAGGGAATGGTGCTTGCCTATGGGGTGGGTCTCAAGTTGGGCCTGTTATTGGTTGGTCTTTTCTTCAGTCTCTACTCCATCTTTGACAGGACAAATTTTGGATTGAAAGTTTTTTGGGTGGGTTGATGTCCTTATTCCACCACTGGGAGTCTTGCCTGGCTACAGCAGGTGGCCTCTTCTGGTTGAATGTCATCACTGTTAGTCATCTTGGCTAAAGTTACCTTCCTTGACTCCTGGGAGTCTCCCCAATCCCATGTCTTTGAAGCTTCCTAGAGAAGTGTCCCAGCAGCTGCAGATGTCCATTCATTCTCCTTGCCCTCTGGTCTTCTTTCCCTGCATCTTATCCCAAGCTCCATTCCCTCCCCATACTCCCTTCTACCCAGATTCCTCCCTCTCTTTGCCTCCTATGACTATTTTATTTATTCTCCCTTCTAAGTATGATTCAAGCATCCTCTTTCTTGCTTGGTCCTTCCTTCTTGTCCATTGCTTTGGGTCTGTGGAGTGTATCATGGGCATTCTAGAGTTCATGGCTAATACCCACTTATCAGTGATTACATAATATGTTTGGTGGTTTGAATATGCTTGGCCCAGGGAGTGGCACTATTAGGAGCTGTGGCCTTGTTGGCAGAAGTGTGTCATTGTGAGGGTTGGCTTTGAGACCCTCCTCTTAGCTATCTGATGATTAGTCCAATCTTTTTGGTAAGCTTTCATCTTCTTCTATTCTTATCATTAGGTTTGGTCTTCAAATAGTGCCCCTAATTTCCTGAATATTTGTTAGAAACAGTTTACATTTGGCATTTTCTTTGAACAATGTATCAATTTCTTCTATGCCTGAGGTTCTCTCTTCCATTTCTTGTATTCTCTTGGTGACGCTTTCATCTTAGTTTCTGTTCTTTTTCCTAAGTTTTCCATCTCCAGGGTTGCCTCACTTTGTGTTTTCTTCTTTGCTTCTATTTACATATTTTAGGTTTTAGACCTTTTTAAACATTGCCTTCATTTGTTTGATTATATTTACCTGTTCTTCTTTAAATAATTTATTTGTTTTCTCTTTAAAGGGCTTTACCTCTTTGATTGTGTTTTCCAATATTTCTTTAAGGGATGTACTTATTTCCTCTTTAAGGGCTTCTATCATGTTCATAAGATGAAATTTAATGTCACAGTCCTGTTCTTCAGGTGTGTCAGAATGGCCAGGGCTTGCTGTAGTAGTAGAGCTGAGTTTTGAAGGTGACATATTGTACTGGTTTCTGTTGATTATGTTCTTGTGCTTGCCTTTCACTATCTGTTTGCCTCTGGAGTTGGCTGACCTGGTAGTCCCTGGGTGTGTTGGGTTGGAACAGGCCTCCCGGGTGGCAAGTGGAACTGTGGACTGGGGAGCAGTGTTCTAATCCAGATGCAGTTATGGCCCTGTCAATTATTGATTTAGAACTATGGCAGAGAGACAACTGCTTCCTGACTGTCACCGTGGTTGAAGTGTGCTACATGTGTCTTAATAGGGGAATCCAATGAGAACCCCTGACAGTTACAGGATGTTGGAAAAGAAAACATACCTGGAATGGTGTCTAGCATCACAGAGATGGGTGCTGAATATTGAATGGACATGGGTTGTGAAACCAGAAATTGATTAACTCTTTCAATGTAAACACAGTGACACCGATTGTGGCTGGCACTTTCCAGGATTATACTATGTTAATTATTATTGGTATCATCTTGTCTGTTTGAATAGGATCATCCTTTATTTTTGCTGTTTTGTATTTGGTCAACTTCTTCATGCCAGCTTCTCAGATGACTCATTGCTGCTTCTATTCTACTCTAAATCCTGTATTCTCTCATTATAGTTAGGAAGTACATTTCCTTCGTTTCTTCCAAGAGCAAAAAAATCCCCAAGTGGTACACTTTCAATCTTAATTCCTCTCCTTTAGTTTTGCTACTTTTTCTGTTTGTTTGTTTGGTTTGTTTTTGTTTTGTCTTCTGTTCTCTTTTCTTCCACTTTGTTATGTGTTCTGAATTCTTCAGACTAATTTCTTTTTTTAGGAATTTCAGTTCTCCCAAAAGGAGAGGCACATCTAGGATAGTGAATTACAACAAACTCACGATAAAAAGGATATCTAGTATCTAGTATTCTGTCATGATTGCTGAGCCTTAGGTAAAAGTCTTGAATTTTGGGTGTATTCATTGGGATTGGAATCCATGACACTGCATTTTGATTGGTTGTATTTTTGTAATGGTCTCCATCTGCTTCAAAGAGAAGTTTCCTTGATGAGAGCTGAGATATCTATTGATAGACTGACTAATACTTAGAACGTACTTAGGGATTATGCTATTTTCATGTAGTAGTAGTTGCAGGTTCTCCTTCATGATCTGTGATGTCACTATCCCTGAAAGATGGATTGTAAGATCCATAGGAACAGGAAGTTTAGTGTGAGATTGAATCTCCTAAGAATATTAGAAGCTACACCGATAAAGTCATGCATGTGACTATCTAAGCATCACTTGAAGAACAACAACAATTGATATGTTAAAATATATGGGGAAGCTCAAGAGCTTCAACAATATTCCTAGAACCATAAGCAACTACATAATGATAAGAGTGGAAACAATAGACCTCTCCAGGGAAAAGCACACAAAATAGTTATTTTAATACCAAATAGGCAGCCTTGAAAACACATATATTAAAGTAACATACAGATTAGTCAGGTTGTACTTTTGTATTTTGGAAAATATATGTATGGATGTAATATCAATTAATGAAAAAAGAGGCCATAAATTTGAAAGAACATAAGGATGGGTATTTTGGAGAGTTTTTTTTTGTTTTTGTTTTTTTTGAGGAAACGAGGGAGAAATGATGCAATTATATTATAATCTTATGAACAAAAATAATTTTAAAATCATTTATCTTTAGTATTTATAGTCTAAGAGTTTATCACTTTGTTTTATATATTTATTTTTTAATTTGAAGTCATGTGATCATATTTCTCTTGTTCTCATATAGGAAAGAAGGTAAGTATCTGTTCATTCTAACTACTGAAGAGGTATAAAAATGACTATTTGAGAAAGTTGTCACATGGACAACAATCTTAAAAACAAATGGAGAAAAGGATTAAAAATCACTATCACATATTAAGACTGATATTATAACATATCTTGTACCACAGTATTCTTATTTTTGTGCCTACAAAGCAATGCCACAAAGTTAACTGTTCTCACTCTTCCTCCAACTCTGTATTAAAGGCTGAATGTGATGAAACTCATTCTAAGAAAGGAATATTGGTTAAGCACATACATAACATCCTGTATTATGCTCAGCATGCCATGTTCTTAATAGAAATTTAACCTAGAGTGAACACATGTGTTAAATGTGATTTTCTTGATGAACACCACATGAGGTTCAAGACACTGCACATTAAATGACCTGATTTGAATAGTAGGGAAGATAAGTTCCAAGTTTTGCTTTGGGCTAATTATTGGTAACACAAAGAAAATATGATTTCAGTATTACAGGTAAAATGACTTTCAGAGACCTTGATATCACTCTATGCATGAAGTCCAACGACTGAGTAATTATGCCTTCTTAAAAGGCATAGAATTGTGAGGATTTTATATGTGTTAATTTTAATTAGTCTGCTTATTACTTAAATCCTGACCCAATAAATGGGAAATTTCATGATTTCATGATGACATTTATTGCACAACACAGAGTATAGTGTTTAAAATGAATGAATTTATGTGTGTGTAATAAACGATCGAACTTATATCAAAATATCCATTGACATGAGTGAAAATGTTTCCACTATGCATAAATGCTCCACAAACATAACTTTTAAATCTATATATTAGTAATTTATGGTGGATAAAAACTCTGGAAAGTACTGAAGGCTCAATAATTATCAGAACAGTTCATGTTTTATTAATTAAAATACAAATAAATATGCAAATAGAACTGTGCTAACAGCTAAGAACATTTTAATTTACTACACTCTCTGAATGACATAAATGTGTTTATTTCTTTGCCTTCTATTTTCTATTGTCTGAACAATTATGCAGAAACCAATATAAGCTAGATAAATTCTGTAACATAGAGTACTCTCTGTCACATAATTACATCTCAGTTAATACTGGTTTAATGAATAAGTCATTGACTCAGAAACTGAAAAATCAGTGACAAGGCAGCCAACAAAGACAATGCTGAGAAGTCTATTCCAGGTGAATTCTGAAAGATGAGTAAAGCTTCCCTAGATGTAATAGAAAGGGATGATCCAGTGTCAAAGTGATCCAATGTACAAGCTTATCATAGGATTAAATACAAGGAATAAGTATATAACTATATAACAAAAAAATACCCTGAGGGAGGTCCAAGGGTGCTGTCAGGTTGGCTAGAGCTGAGACTCTTAGCAGTGGGAGATATGGATTCTAAAGTGGTCAGTTCCTGTAGCCACATAAGACACCAGAGGACAGCAATCCACCCACAAAACCTTGGGCCCAAATTGTGTCCTGCCTACCAGATATGTAAGGTACATATCCTAGAAATTTGTAAAGGTGATATTAAGGAAGAAAAGGATGTCGTGGATGTAGGAGGGTTGCCAGGGGTGGAAGGGAGGGAAGAGGACATGATAGAGTGGGCATAAGTATCGGAAGTAAAATATATACATGCAGAAAATTGACAAAAATTTCAAGGCTATAACATCAGTTAAGAAGAATCAAGAATAAATCAGTCAATTCAAATGATAGTGCATTTTATAAATGGACAAAGACACAAATTAGAAGCACAAAATGAGTTGAAAAGAACACGGTTGAAGATTATAAGATTTACTTTAGAAGAAAACTCTACCCACATGTAAGTCACTGCACAATCATTTAAAGCTTATAGGCTAAACTCAAAAACATTATCACCAACCCCGATAAAACTGATGAATTAGTTATAACATGAAACAAAGTTGAATATAAGGATAATCCATTGTTTGGGGCAGAAATGTTATTTTGAATGAGGAATATAGAATAGTTCTAATTTAGTATCTAATGTAGTCAAACATATATTTACATCATCTCTTCACACTAATTCATAGATTAGGACAGGATGATTTTAGGTTAAAATTGCTTTTATTCAGAGCTTGAAGAGCATTTTCTTTTAGCCAACAATTTTGTCTCAGTGTCCTGAGCTCTTGCCATTTTAAAATTTTTGAATGTATCTTCTTAAACTCACATGTTTCTATAGTGTACTGGTTGTTTTATGAGAAATTTAAAACTCATAATACATCTCCTGCAATTCTTCAAAAAATGCTTTTTTACTTACTGCTTTAAAAGTCTTGTTTTTCTGTCCCTTGTCACTTTTCATTCTTCTTATCTCAGCTTATTTTCCAGCTGACTTCCTCCTTTCACATTAAATATTTTCTTTCAGTTTTAAGGTCTTCCTTGCTCTCTGCTTTGTGCTTTCTGGTTTGTGACTCAATTATTTTGACCATACTTCCCAGCCTTGAGAATGGCATTGTGGTCATGAGTATGGATCAAGAGTAACACTTTCTTAGAAAGTGCTAGATCCGCAGACTCACACTATGGTCTGTTTTCCTAAAATGATATATAATACATTTTTATGTATACATATACATAAACAGTTTAAACAAAATTTCCCACCAAGAATGACAACATTTATTCTGTCATCCATAGAATAAAAATACAACACCAAGGACAAGAAGTTATGTCATAGAAGATGGTAGTTTGTTATTGTTGCTGTTAGTTGTCTTTCAGAGGCTGGGGAAGAGTCTCTATTATCAATGATGCTATGCATACTGGGCATAGGACACAGAGTTTATAATGGGTCTGACTTGACAGCCTCCTCCGAAGGAGCTCATTTTCATGATACCAGAAGGTGACACCCAATCTTCCAAAGAAGGAAAACACCTGATAGTCTAAGCCAAATGAATGTAGGATAGAAAGCCATAAAATGTCATCTTTATTCCTGAACTCGCAATTGTTACATTATCCTGAAAAAAAGAATTCAACATGGAAGTCTCATGTTACAATTCATACTGCTCACAAAAGCAAATCAAAATGGAGTAGAATTAATTGGAAGAGCAGCGAGGTTGATATCTCTCTAGAAACTTGAGGAATTTGAGTTAATTTGACCCTGAGTAAAACTGTATACTTATTGTTATCTCTCTCTCTCTAAGCACCCTGAAAAACATCATGATCTAATAATGATAGCTCTGCTTGGAGTTGTTAGGAGAGTTAAAGGGATGGATCTTTTGTCTCTATTTTAGAATAAAAAAAAACTGAGGAGAAAGTGACCACTACAGCAAAGTAATTATGAGAAGCTGAGTTGGTGAGTTCAGGTGGTGTGTGTGTGCAGTAGACTAAAGAAGGACGGTGTAATGAGAAACAACCACAATGGATTCCTGGAATAATAATTGTCTCTGGGAATCTCAACTTTAGGAGCTGGTTTACAAGTTCTGATATTATCAATTATCTGTATTATCAATTATTTTGATAAATTTTCTCTATTTTATTACATTAGTTTTGAGTTGTTTCACATATCTCTATATGTGAGAATTAATCCACAACCCATTCACTCATCTATCTACATCCTTAAAATATATTAGAACTTAGTTCTTAGATGGGAATACTATAATATACTTATGTGCATTTTTCTATATCTTCAAAGCACCAGTAGTGGATTGTTCAAATTTAATTATTGTCTAATGATCTCCTAAGTTCAATAGAGTAACAGTTTTATTGGGCCCCAAATATTTTATCCTAAAACAAGTCTCCCTGAGCATATCGTCTCATAACCTTTACGTAGTGGCAATGTCACTCCTGTCAGAATTCTGTTTTCTTTTATTGACACTGAGTTGTACAAAATGGTGAGAGAATGTGGATCTTCTTCTTCTGGAAGAACACCAGTAAGTGAAAGTAATCACTGGACCATATTCAGTCTATAGAATTCTATTTCTTTATGATTGTTGTTCTCTATTTTCTTAATTATTTATTGACTTTTGATGAATGTTACACCATGTACCCCAATTCCACTCATTCCTCAGTTTCCACAGTCTCTTTGTATACACAATCCTCCCTTGCAACTTCCATCCAAAATAAAAAAATAAAACACAAAACAAAGCAAACAAAATCTAGTCATGGAAGTTGTAGTGTGTCACAATGTGTCACACAGTGTACTCTTTAGTCCACACATATTTACTTGTAAATGTATCATTGCAACGAGTAGTTGATCTGGTTTAAGGCATTTAGGTACTTCTACTCTATTGATACTGGAGGTTTGCTTTTTTTGTCTTGGGCTGAATATGCCTACTTGATACCTTGAAAACAGACTATAACTCTCTCTCTCTCTCTCTCTCTCTCTCTCTCTCTCTCTCTCCATATATATATATATATGTGTGTGTGTGTGTGTTTCCCATAATTTGATTTTTCTAATTCCATTTCATTCCAATTGCACTCCCTCCATCCTCTTCTCCCAGTCCTCAATTCCAAATTCTTCCCATTACTTGCTCCTTTTCTCAGAGAAATGTAAGACACCTTTGGTTACTACCCCACCTTAGGAAATTTAGTCCTTTCCGAGATAAGCAACTGCTATCTCACTGAGGCCAATCCAGGCAGTCCAGGTAGGGTAAAGAGATCCAATGTCAGGAAACAGAATCATAGACTGCCCCTATCCAGATCCAGTTTTTTCAGGATCCATATGATGAGCAAACTTCAATCTGCTACAAATGTGTAGAGGACTTAGATCTAGCCTCTGCATGCTCTTTTGTTGGTGGTTCAGTCTTCTTGGACATCTGTGGACCCAGGATAGTTGACTATGTAGGTCTTCTTGTGGTGTCTTTGACACCTCAGTCTAAGTCAAATCTATCACCCACTCTTGCGTAAGACTGTCTGAGCACCACCTGATGCTGTGGGTCTCTGGATCTGTTTCCATTTGCTGCTGTATGAAGCCTCTCAAAAGACAGTTATTCTAGATTCCTGTCTTCAAGCATAGCAGATTATCATTAATAGTATCATGAGTTGGCTTGCTCCTGGGGGGATGGGGAGTCTCAGGTTAGGGCAGTCATGATTGGGTGTTCCTTCAGTCTCTGCTCCATCTCTATCCATACACATCTTATAGGCAGGCGAAATTTGAAGGTTTGTGGGTAGGTTGATGTCCACCCTCCTTCCATTGGATATCCTGCCTGGCTAAAGGAGGTGTCCACTTCAGTTTCTACATCCTCTGCTGGTAGAAATCTCAGCTAGGATCAGCCCACAAACTCCCTGTCCAATATTAAAATAGCAGTAAGTAACAATCATTGGTCGTTAATATCTACATATCAGTGGAATGAATTCCATAGGGTAACCAAATGAATGAATAAACAGAATCCATATTCTGTTGTATACAAGAAACTTAAGTCACTAATAAAGATAGTCAGTATCTTAGTATAAATGGCTAGAAAAAGGTTTTCCAAGTAAATAGACTCAAGAAACCAGCTGGAGTAGCCATTCTTATATCTAATAAAATAGACATTCCAACAAAAGTACTCAAAAGAGACAGAGAAGGATTAAACGAAAACCCCACCAAGAAGACATCTTAATTCTGAACACCTATGCTATCAAATGAAGGGCACCCATATTCATAAAAGGTACAATACTAAACCTCACAAATTGATTCTTACACATTAATAATGGGAGACCTTAACACCCCACCCTCACAAATGGACAGGTAATTGAGACTGAAATTAAACAGAGATATAACAAAACCAACAGAGGTATGATTCAAGTGGACCTAATAGATATCTATAGAACATTTTACCCAAACACAAAATATACCCCTTATCACCTCAGAGAACCATCTTGAAAATTGACTGTATATGTGGTCACAAAGCAAACTTCAACAGATACAAGGAGATTGAAATAACCCTGTGCAACTTATCAGATCACCATGTATTAAAGCCAGACTTCAACAACAACAAAAATAACAAAACACCTATATACTCATGGAAACTGAATAATTCTCTACTCAATGAACTTCCCTCAATTGGGTTGGGGAAGACACAAAGAAATTAAAGACTTTCTGGAATTCAATGAATATGAGGGCACAACATACCTAAACTTATGGGACACTATGAAAGCAGTGGTAAGAAGAAAATACATAGCATTAATGCCCTCATAAAGAAATTGGAGAGTTCTCATACTAAATAAAGACATCTGAAGACTCTAGAAAAAATTAGCAAACACACCCAGGAGGAGTAGATGAAAGGAAATAATCAAACTCAGGGCAGAAATCAAGCAATTCGAAACAAATAGAACAATACAAAGAATCAAGAAGTCGAAGAGCTGGTTCTTTGAGAAAATTAAGATAAGCAAACACTTAAAGAAACTAACTTAAAGGCAGAGAGACAGTACCCAAATTAACAAAATCAGAAATGAAAAAGAAGACATTACAACAGATACCAATGAAATTCAAAGAATCTTGAAGTCTTTCAAAAGTGTATACTCCACAAAATTGGAAAATCTAAATGAAATGAATGATGGTTTGTACATGCCAGGCCCAGGTAGTGGTACTATTAGAAGGTGTGACCCTGTTGGAGTAGGTGTGGCCTTGCTGTAATAGGCATGTCATTGTGGGTATGGGCTTTAAGACCCTCCTAGCTGCCTGGAGACGTTCTGTAGAAGGTGTAGAACTCCCAGCTCCTCCTGCACTATGCCTGCCTGGATGCTGCCATGCTCCTATCTTGATTATAATAGCCTGAATCTCTGAACCTGTAAGCCAGCCTTAATTAAATATTGTCTTTATGAGAATAGTTATTGGTCATGCTGTCTGTGCACAACAATGAAAACCCTAAGACAAAAATTGGTACTAGGAATGGGGTTGTACTGGCTGGTTTTGTGTGTCAACTTGACACAAGCTGGAGTTATCACAGAAAAAAAAAGGGTCCCTGGAGGAAATGCCTTCATGAGATCCAGCTCTAAGCTATTTTTCTCAATTAATGATCCAGTTGGAAGGGTCTATTATGAGTTGTGCCATCCCTGGATTGGTAGTACTGGATTCTACAAGAAAGCAAGCTGAGCAAGTCAGGGAAGCAAACCAGTAAGCACCATTTCTTCATGGCCTCTGCATCAGCTCCTGCCTCCAGGTGAGTTCCTGTCCTGACTTCCTTTGGTGATGAACAGCAGTGTAGAAGTGTCAGCTAAATAAACCCTCTTCTCCCTAACTTGCTTCTTGGTCACGATATTTTGTGCAGTAATACAAACTCTGACTATGACAGATAGATACTAACTACCAAAGCTAAATAAAGATCAGGTAAACCATCTAAATAATCCTATAACCCCTAAGGAAATAGCAGCAATTGTTTAAAATCTCCCAAACAAAAAGAGTCCTGGGCCAGATGGTCTTAGTGCAGAATTTTACCAGACTTTTCTTTGTAGAGAAAAGTTAATGTCAATACTCATCAAACTGTTCCACAAAATAGAAAAAGAAGGAACACTGCCAAATTCATTCTATGAGGCCACAGTTACCCTGATACCTAAACCACACAAAGACTCAACAAAGAAATAGAATTTCAGACCAATCTCCTTTATGAACACTGATGTAAAAATGCTAAATTAAAAAACTTGTAAACCTGTAAACTGAATCCAAGAATACATCAAAGACATCATTCAATATGGTCAAGTAGGCTTCTTCCCAGGGGTACAGGGATGGTTCAATCCAAGAAAAATCCATCAACATATTCTAACATATAAACAAAGAAAATTAAAAAACACATGTTAATCTCACTAGATGTTAAAAAAGTGTTTTGCAAAATCCAACATCCCTTCATGATAAAAGTCTTGAGAAGAGCAGTGACACAAGAGGCTTACCTAAACACAATAAAGGCAATATACAACAAGTCAATAGCCAACATAAAACTAAATGGAGAGAAATTTAAATCATTTACACTAAAACTGGGAGCAAGAAAAGACTGTCTACTGTTTCTAGATCTCTTCAATGTAGTACTTGGAGTTCTGCCTAGAGCAATAAAACAACTGAAAGAGATCAAGTGGATACAAATTGGAAAGAAAAAAGTCAAAGTATCACTATTCACAAATGATACAATAGTATACGTATGTGATCAAAAAATTCTACCAGAGAAATAATATACCTGATAAGCATCTTCAATAAAGTTGCTGAATGCAAAGTTAACTCAAAGAAATAAGTAGCCATCCTCTACATAAGGATAAATAGGCTGAGAAAGGAGTTAAGGGAAGAGTACCATATACAATAGCCAAAAATAACATAATAAACCTTGTTGTAACTCTAACCATGCAAGTGAAAGACAAGTATGAACTTCAAGTCTCTCAAGAAGAAAATTGAAATAGATATCAGAAGGTAGAGAGATCTCTTTGCTTGTGGATCAGTAGAATAACACGGTGAGAATAACCATTTTACCAAAACAATCTACAGATTCAATTCAATTACCATTAGAATTAGAACACAATTCCTAAATATTGGCTAATATCCAAAATATAGAAAGAACTGAGGAAGTTAGACACCAACAACCCAAATAACCCATTTTTTTTAAAAAATGGGGTACAGAGCTAAACAGAGAATTCTCAATTGAGGAATCTTGAATGGCCAAAAAGTATCTAAAGATATGGTCAACATCCTTGGTCATCAGAGAAATGCAAATCAAAATGAGTCTGAGTTTCCACATTACACCCATCAGAAAGGCTAACATAAAGTACAGCACATGCTGGTGAGGATGTGGAGCAAGTGAAACAGTCCTCCACTGCTGGTGGGAGTGAAAAGTTTGTACCACCACCCTGTAAATCAATTTGGCATTTTCTCAGAATGTTGAAAATAGTTCTACCTCAAGATTCAGATATACCACTCTTGGGCATATGCTCAAAAGATGCTTCACCATCCCACAAGAACACTTGCTCAACTATGTTCGTAAAAGCTTTGTTTGTAATAGTGACGAACTGGAAACACCATAGATGTGTCTCAACTGAAGATTGGATACAGAAAATGTGGTTTATCTACACAATGGAATACCACTCTGAAGTAGAAATTTCTGGTTTCTCTGGAGATTCAGTTGTGTCATATGTTGTTTTTCTGGAAATGGTCCAATGAGAAGATGTTTATATTGAAGCAGACACATGGAAAGATGTTTTGCTAAGTGTTTTTCTGGAAGCAGCCTGGAAAAAGGGCATGTGATATTATGCTAGAGTGGATGCTTGAGAGAACACATGATGTTTGGAAAGGGTATAAATATAACCTAACAGACAGAGGACAAGGATGTATGGTATTGGTTCCCCTTGCAAATCTTTGACAGTCATTGTTTGTTGTGACTTCATAGAGAGAAATGTACCAAAGAAATTCTGGTGCAGTTAGACAGTAATCCTTGGATTCTTGCTGATTGGCAGAGCCTGATGGTTTCATCTGGGTTGAACTGCCATGACCTAATTTGTGAATGGTGTTTGCAAGTAGATTGAGCTACCACTGCTGATTTGTATAAACCAATATCCTGACAATGCAGATTAGGTTTGCTCCAAAGAACTATTTTGAAACAGGTCCACATCCTCTTTTGCCCTATGAACCTTAACCTTCTATTTCTACTTCTTCTGATAGGTGGTATGCTAGAAGGGAGGTTAAAGCAGTTAAGTACCCTTATTAAAACTCAGTTGTGAAAAATACAAACCCATGTTACTCAGCCATCAAAAACAAGTAAATCATGAATTTTATAGGCAAATGTATTCAACTAGAAAATATCATCCTAAGTGAAGTAGTCCAGACACAAAAGGACATATATTCACTTATAAGTGGATATAAGGCACAAGGTACAAGATACCCATGCTATAATCAACAGAAAAAAAAAGCCAAATAAGAAGGAGGGCACAAGGGAGGATATTTGAATCTTCCTCAGACAGGGAAACAAAATAGGTATCTGAGATCAGTGGAAGGATGGAACTGGGTAGAAGAGGGGATGAGGAGAGGAGGAGGAGAAGCAGGGGAGAGAGAAGGAAGATTACCTGAGGGAGGGGGAGACCTCTAGGATATGACAGAGACCATGGATGGGGAGAGGCCCCAAGAATTCTGAGGGAGTGACTCTAGCTGAGATTCCTAGCAGTGGATAATATGGATTCTTAATTGGTCACTTTCTGTAGCCAGGCAGGATTCACAGTGGAAAGATAAGGATAGCAACCTACTCACAAAGTCATCCCAAAATGTGTCCTGCGTACCAGATGTGCAGAGAAAAAGATAGAGCTGAGACTGAGGGAATGGCCCTCCTCTGTCTCATATGTTTCCAGCACCATGGGTCCCTCCATGTGTATTCTTTGGTTGGTGGTCCAGTCTCTGGAGCTCTGGGGAGTCTGGCCATTTGACACTGCTGCTTCCTCCATGGGGCTGCAAACCACCTCAGTTCCTTCAATCCCTTCTTCAATTCCTCCACTCGGGACCCCACGCTCAGTCCAATGGTTGGCTGTTATCATCCATCTCTGTATTTGACAGGCTCTGCCTGAGCCTCTCAGGAGACAGCTTACCATGTTTCCATCAGCAAGCACTTCCCAGCATCCACAATAACGTCTGGGCTGTATATGGGATGTATCCTCAGTCTGGGCAGTCTCTGGATAGCCTTTCCTTGAGTCTCTGTTCCACACTTTGTCTCCATATTTTCTCCTGTGAGTATTTTGTTCATCCTTCTAAGAAACACTGAAGCACCCCCATTTTGGTCTTCCTTCTTCTTAGGCTTTGTATGGTTTGTGAATTGAGTCTTGGGTATTCTGAACATGAAGTTTATATTTCACAGATAATATCCTGGTCCTCTGTCTCTGATTTTTTTTTCTATCTCTTTCAACCTGTTCTCTAAGTTATAGTTATAGGGGCTGTGTTGTAGATGTTGGGATAGGCCATTGCATAGTCAGTTGCTTTTGCATTTTGTGGTTTTCTGTAAAGGTCTCAGTCTGGTGTAAACAGAAGTCTGACAAGGAGTGACAGTTACATTTCTATATAGGTAAAAGAGCAATTTAGGACATACACTGGTTTAAGACATTGGCAATAGGAGGTTCTCCTCTAAATTCCATAATTTTTCCAGCTCATACTTGGCTGTGTTTACATGAACAGGCATGAACTCCCTCCTGTTGAGTGAGCCTTAACTCCAGTGTTTTGACTCTTTAAACCCCAGATAAATGCCACTATTACACTTTTGGGTATATCTGGCCAAGATAGTCATTGTTGCTTATTGGGGAAAACAAACAAACAAACAAACACCAAAAAATGTTCTATTGCTTGCTTTTTCCTCTTGGCAACCTGAAAAGCACCAAGATCCATAGAATATCCAACAAATCCCCAGTTTCAGGCATTCAAAATGTCCCTTCAAGTTGTTGACCAAGAGAGTACAAGAGAATCTCCAATGTGAGCTACTGCCATTGGCCTTGCTTCTCTCCCTGACCAGAAGATTAGTCCCTATAGCTGAAGTCATCACATTCTTTAGACTTTAGACATAAAAGAATTAAACTGAAACTAAGTCATAAACACATTAGTCCCTATAGCTGAAGCCATGACATTCTTTAGACTTTAGACTTAAAAGAATTAAACTGAAACTAAGTCATAAACACTCTTAAAAGCTGAACCATCTTGCAGTCCTCATGTTATTATAGTTTTAACCACATACAGATGATTGAAATGACACAGAGAATGTGGAAATCAAATGGACAAACCAATCTTATTTATTTTTACAAATAACTTTGTAGCTCAGTTATTTCTATTTCCATTGCGGCATCAAAATATTTAAGAAGGTAAAGGTAGGAAAGGTCAGGTTTATGTCAAGGTCATATACCACCACTGTTTCTGGGCATGTGCTGAGACAGAGAATGTTTGTGTTCAAGGCACAATAGCCAGAGTTGTTCGCTTCACCATGGCCATGAAAGAGAATGGAAGAAGAGCAGAGGCAAGAGATAATACATAGTCTCCCTCTTTCCAATAACATCTTACATTCTTAACTTGCATCATCTCCCAGTGTACAATCAAATTACAAACCAATCATTGTCTTAATGATCTACTGATGAGATCAGAAGACTGATATCCAGATAGTTCTAAAAGTGCAGAACTATAATTTGCTTCAGGAGACATACAACTTTAACAGAGCTAAATTCCTTTGCATTAAAGCTTTGTTTCTCTGTTTAGCTCTGTACCCCATTTTTAACTTTTTAATTATCTAAAACACACACTGCAAAGATACAAATATCTATTCTCTCAACAGGTCAGTGCCCACTCATCATGGTTTTGGAAACGGGGAGAATAGATTCCCCTTAAATTGCAAGTCAGTAGGTGTTTCTTTGCAGTTAACTTTAGCAAAATTCATACAAAATAGTAATTAACAATGATCTTTACCTGTTAACTCACAAGAAAACATATCCAAACCTGCATTTTGTTAAAGTTTCTGTACTAAAATGTAGAAAAACTGAACTACACAAATATTGAAAAGTTAAAAATTTCCTAATATTTTATTCCTGGTACCAGTACCACAATTAACAGGGCAATACACCTGATGTAGTGAAAAGAAAAAACTATAACAGATAAAAGACCTCAGGAATGTACATCTAATTGAAACTAAGTTGTATCAATCAATAACTGCACTTTTGTGAACTGTGACTATGACAGTCCTGAACAAGAAGGGTTTCCTGTTTAAGCTGCAGTAACTTCTCTGACTATGGATCATCATTCCTTCTGTGTCAGATTTTTACAGTTCCTCTAATGCATTTGGGACGACTGTCTCAAAGTAACCTGCAGCTTTCCTGATAACTCTTTGTTCTCTCTCCTGCTAAAAACTGTAGCTGTTTCTGTTTTATTTAAAAATCTTCTGCTACCATATCTACCACTTCCACTTCCAGATCCACAGCCTCCGCCATAGGGACTGCCTGAGCTTCGTCCACCATAACTGAACTTCTTCATGGGTCCATAATTTGATTGCTGCTGTGCACTATAATTTCCAAAGTCATTATAGTTCCCACCAGCACCATAGTTACCTCCACCAAAATTTCCTCCTTCCTTGTACCCATCATATCCTCCTCCACCACCATGTCTACTACCGTGGTTTCCATATCCCGGTCCACAATCTCCATAACCTCCTCTACTACTATAACCAGGATCACCACCATAGTTGCCACCATCACCTCCAAATTCATTATATCCACCATCACCACCTCCATAACTACCTCTGCTGCCACCACCTCCACCACCATAGCCTCCTGGTCCACCAAAGTTTCCTCTACTACCAAAGTTTCCTCCACCACCTCCCAAGTTTCTTCCCCGACCCATAAAGTTGCCAGATCCACCTCCATGGCCTCTCTCTCTCTCTCTCTTTCTTTCTCTCTTTTATTTATTTTTCATACTTTATTTACATATCAAATGTTTCCTCCTTTCCAGATCTCTCCTTTGGAACCTCCCCATTTTCCTCTCCCCTCCCTCTACCACTATGGGGGTATTCTCTCACCCACCTACCCACCCACTCTCCTCTCTGTGAGCCAGCAGACTGCATCTCTTGTTTAGAAAGGGCCTTTTTCACTTCACAATTATGCCCATTAATAGTGTGGTATTTCTAAACAACAATTTTATCAACTGTTCCATGACCATCAAAAGTTACAAAAGCAAATCCTCTCTTTTTCCCACTCTGCCTGACTTTCATAAATTCTATGGTTTTGATCTTGCCTTACTTTTCAAAGTAGTTTCTCAGATTATATTCTTACATATCCTTTTTAAAACCACAAACAAAAATTTTCTTCACTGTTAAATGGGCACCAGGCTTTACAGAATCCTCTCTGGAAACAGCTCACTTTGGTTCTACCACATGCCCATCAACCTTGTGTGGCTGAGCATACATGGCAGCATCTACCTCTTCAACAAAGAGTAGGTCACAAAACCAAAGCCTCTGGAATGTTTTGTTTGAGGATCTCTCATTAACACACAGTCTGTAAGTGTGCCCCACTTCTCAAAATGTTCTCTTAAGCTATCATCTGTGGTTTCATAGCTCAGGCCACCAATAAATAGCATCCTTAGCTGCTCTAGTTCCTTTTGATTATGGCCCTCCTTCACCCTGGCAGTGGCTCCGACTGTCAGAGTCAGGCTGTGGGTGATTGGCCAGTGGTTTTATCTCCATATTGAGACCCTGTACCCCAAGTTTTAATAGGGTTGATTGTCTGGAGTCTAATTTCTAGAGTTCTTTGTATATATTGGATATTAGTCCTCTATTAGATGTAGGATTGATAAAGGTCTTTCCCCAATCAGTTGGTTGCCATTTTGTCCTATTGACATTTTCCAATTTTATGAGGTCCCATTTGTGGATTCTTGATCTTAGAGCATAAGCCACTGGTGTTCTGTTCAGGAACTTTTCCTATGTGCCCATGTGTTTGAGACTTTTCCCCACTTTCTCTTCTATTAGATTCAGTGTATCTGGTTTTATGTGAAGGTCCTTGATCCGCTTGGACATGAGCTTTGTAAAATGAGATAAGAATGGATCAATTTGCATTCTTATATATGCTGACCACCAGTTCAACCAGCATCATTTGTTAAAAATGCTGTCTTTTTTCCACTGGATGGTTTTAGCTCCTTTGTCAAAGATTAAGTGACCTAGGTGTGTGAGTTCATTTCTAGGTCTTCAATTCTATTCCAATGATCTTCCTGCCTTTCTCTGTACCAATACCATACAATTTTTATCACTATTGCTCTGAAATACAGCTTGAGATCAGGGTTGGTGATTCCCCCAAAAGTTCTTTTATTGCTGAGAATAGTTTTCGATATCCTGGGTTTTTATTATTCCAAATGAATTTGAGAATTGCTCTTTCTAAGTCTATGAAGAATTGAGTTGGCATTTTGGTGGGGATTGCTTTCAGCAAGATGACCATTTTGATCCTTTATCATAAAGGAAATGCAAATCAAAACAAACCTGAGATTCGACCTCATACCAGTCAGAATGGCTAAGATCAAAACTTAGTTGACTGCAGATACTGGTGAGGATGTGGAGAGACAGGAACACTCCTCCATTGCTGGTGGGATTGCTGGTACAATCACTCTGGAAATCAGTTTGGCGGATCCTCAGAAAAATGAACATAATACTACCTGAGGACCCAGATATACCACTCCTGGGCATATACCCAGAAGATGCTCCTACATATATCAAGGACACATGCTCTACTATGTTCATAGCAGCCATATTTATAATAGCCATAAACTGGAAACAGTCCAGATGTCCCTTAACAGAGGAATGGATACAGAAAATACGGTACATTTACATGATGGAGTACTACTCAGCTAATAAACAATGACTTCATGAAATTCTTAGGCAAATGGATGGAACTAGAAAATATTACCCTGAGTGAAGTAACTCAATCACAAAAGAACACACATGGTATGTACCCATTGATAAGTGGATATTAGTCCAAATGCCTGGAATACTCAAGATATAATTCACAGACTACATGAAGCTCAAGAAGAAGGAAGACCAAAATATGGGTGCTTTATTCTTTCTTAGAAGGGTGAACAAAATACTCATGGGAGCAAATATGGAAACAAAGTATAAAGCAGAGACTGAAGGAAAGGCCATCCAGAGACTGCCCACCTGGATATACATATCCATCCCATATATAGTCACCAAACACCGACATTATTGTGGATGCCGACAGGAGTCTCCTGAGAGTCTCTGCCAGAGCCTGACATATACAGAGACAGATGCTCTCTGTCAGCCATTGGACTATTCACGGGTTACCAATGGAGGAGTTAGAGAAAGTAGTGAAGGAGCTGAAGGGGTTTGCAACCCCATAGGAAGAACAACAATATCAACCAACCAGTGCTGCCAGAGTCTAAATCACCAACCAAGGAGTACACATGGAGGGACCATGACTCCAGCTGCATATGTAGCAGAGGATGGCCTCAACAGGAGAAGAGGATCTTGGTCCCAGGAAGGCTGCTTGCCCCAGTGTAGGGGAATGCTAGCACGGGGAGGCAGGGGAGTCGGTAAGTGGGAGCACAACCTCATAGAAGCAGGGGGAGGGGAATGGGATAGGGGATTTCTTGGAGGAGATCAGGAAAGGAGGTAACATTTGAAATGAAAATAAAGAAAATATCCAAAAAAAGAGCTTTGTTTCATTTAATATCCTTAAATCTATTTCATACTACAAATATGGCCATGGGTTTTGGGGCTTGGGACTTTATACGTTATCATAAATATTATAAATTCTTAAAGTTTTGATTTAAAATCTTTTGTATTGTATGCCACCTTCCACTTAATATTCTATAATTGATTCAATCCTAAAATTACTGTAGATTACTTACCATTCTTTTTACATACATATTTACCATAGAGAACTTTATTTCACTTTATTCCATGTGTTCAAGAAATGTAATTTTTTCAGACATTATTAGAATCTTCTTTAGGGTACTATAGTTAGCATGATGTCTTGGGAGATGCTGGAAAAAAAGCAGTATTATATAAAATTCATAACCATATTATATAAAACATATGATAACCTAACATAAAATGTAAAATATCATATCTTTCTTTAATGAGAAGCTGTAATTTCTGAGTTCATAGTTTCAGTTAGGAAGATGGTGAATTTCTTTAGGAAATACTTAATCATTTTTGTCTAGTTAAGCACTTAGAGAAGAAGATTGTGGAAGTTTTTAAACGATGATAGTGCAATTATGATGAAATAATAAACGTTTATATTTAGCTCCAAAAATGATAGTATCGATTAAAGAGCAAATGGACTCCCCAGATTGTGTTTTGGATACTGTCTTCTTACGTATTGTAAGCAAAAATGTGTCTGGAGAGGATGTTCTCCCTTGCAGGAATGGGCAAGGAGCCAACATTACCCAAACTCATAGGGAAATTCTTTTTCTCTGTCTGGGCGAAAGAGAAAATTCCCAGACATAATACTCCTTTCTTTAGTATAAAAAGTGCACTAATAGGCTTCATTGAGCTACTGACAGCTTCTGTGAAGAGTCTCTTCCTTTCAAATGCAAATATTTCAGAATCAGTCATGTTCCCAGCACAGCGATTTAAAGCCAAGTCATTCTCCACTGTGGGCTAACATAATTGCACACTTGGGACATTATATATTTATACAGATAATAGGTGCAATTTAAGCAGCTGCGTACGGAAGCTAATGGAAAGTCTACCTATTGAAAAATGATACAAATATATATATATATATATATATATATATATATATATATATATGCATCTTTGTGTATCTGTATAATGCATATTTATCTATGACTATATCTGTTTTTTTCTTTTTATCCTACTCAATCTCTAACAAGACGTTTGACAATGCTTTTGTTTTGTCATTTGAGTTCCCTCAGTGTGAACTCTTTTAGCTTATCTCTCTTTACATATGCCTTCCTTCTTTCCTTCTCTCACTTCCATATCTCCCTTTATTCTGCTTATATTTTTCAGATAGGATTTCATTATGTGATGTGGCCTGGCCTTTAACTTGTGATACTCCTGCCTCAGCATTCTTAGTACTAAGATTGCAGCTCCATAGACTGCATATCTTTCTTAAACAAAATTATGGAGTGAGCAGAGGTGGACAATTTTATATTATTGGTATCAAGCAATAAATCTTTACTATAACTAGGATTAAAACTCTTATTTCATAAAAGTTTGCATATTCTATTAGTAAGAACATATTTTAAAATCAAAGTGTTAATTCCAATTCTATTGACTTTTTTTTTGTAAGTGACTTTAGGTTATTTAACTTTTCTGAGACTCAGTTATTTTTTTTCTTAAAAGTGATACCTCCTTAGTCAGGACTTGTCACATTAGGCACTGAGACTTAGTTTGATCTTTTGTCTTAAATTTTCTTGGAGTATTCAGTCTTGAAAATTAACATTTTAAGGCCCAATAAGGGTTGCATAGTGAATTTTTCTTTAGATTCTTTCATAAGGCTATCACAGAGTCTCTCTCTCTCTCTCTCTCTCTCTCTCTCTCTCTCTCTCTCTCTCTCTCTCTCTGTCTCTCCAGACATTGAAGAAAAGGGGATGGGGTCAAAAGATGGTAAAAATCAGAAGTAGTGTGTGTCTGTAGTAAAGGAGTGTTTGCTGCGTTTGTACATATACGTTCACCATGGCTGTGACTTCTGCACAGGACCAGCAAAAGACCAAGCTAGCAAAACAAACAAACAAAACTAAGCAACAACCACAAATAAAAACAAAGCAACCTCCATCCTGCATGTGGGAAGGGCTCAAGAAGTAATACCACTAGTGGCAAAATTGTCAGTTAATGATGATGTGGGGAAAGAGCGTCAGTTTTCTTCAAGAATATGATTTCTGATTGGCTAACCATAATCCATTGGAGGATTCTTCACCATTTCCATACAGGTAACACTAAGTGGTTTTAGTGTGTTAAAAATATAGTGCATGTGGTGTACAGGGAAATGTAGTTTAGGGGATAAGGGGGTTGGAAAGGAGGGAAGAGGAAGCTTCATAAAGGTATTATATACATGTATACAATTTTCAAATAATAAAAACCACAAATAGTTCTGAAGGAGTAAACTATGAAAACATTAAACTGTGTTTTGCATGTCCTTTGCTCAACAAATAAATACATTTTAAATGTAGACATGATGGCTCATGAAGCTGCAAATGGACATATACTGAGCTCTCATTACAGTGCCAAAACACAGCTACATGAATAGAATAGCATACCATGCATATGCCAATCTCTTTTTGGTTATAGTCAGTGAACTCACAAACACTGCAGCAAGTTACTGAGGCTCATCTGCTCTGAATTTTGGTCTATATAAATTTTTTTGACTTCTTTTGGACATAAAATTTTCATTTTTATTTTTGATCCTAATTGAACTAATACATTTAAAGGATTATTAAATGTTAGAAGCCTATGTAAGCAAAAATAATTCTTTTTGTTTTTGCTATTTACTTTATACACATTTCAAATGTTTTCTCCTTATCACACATACCTTTTGTTGTATATGTTGCCAAGTGTTATCTGTCTTCTGTTTCTACTGTGTTAAATTTTCAAGTGTATTTGCTATTTATTTCTTTATTAGGGATGTTGCAATATTTTGCACATTGGTTTTTATATGTATGCAGATTATTGAATTGTTGTATTATTTAATTCATAGCTACTATTTAATTGTATTATCTTCAATGATTTAATATACTTATGTATAATACTGGAAGTGATTTGTTTTATGCAGATGGATGGTTTCACCTGTGTATATGTCTGTGTACAGTGTGCATTTAGTACCGTAGAGGCAACAAGAAGCTGTCTGATTCCTTGGATCTGAAATTAAGGGCTGCTGCTAGACATTTTGTGTGTGTGAAGTACAGAACTATGGTTCTTTGCAAGAGCAACAGGGCTATTAATTGCTGATCCACCTCTCCAGCCACAATGTCTTCCACTTTAAAGCTAGTTTAGTACTTAGGACCTTGAGAACAGATACTTTATCATTGGGATCAATAAGAAAGCCTCTCAGACTCTGGTGTTATGAATAATGATTTTGCTATGTTTTAAGATAGATGAGAATATCAAGAAAGATAGTTTCAATGATACTTTGGAAAGAATTTGTGGGAGGTTTCAAATAAAGTATTTTTGTAGAAAATATTTTGTTTTTATCGACAGATAAACAAATACATATAAAGTGAATGGTGGCTAGGAATTTATTGAAGGAACAGCAACTTGTTTCATATGTGCAATGCACTCTGTTAGCTAAAGCTTGTTCCCTTTCTAAAGGAGAGTTAAGCTGAAGGTTCTCTGGCTTCTTTGTAGAATCAAAACAAATGTGTATTCCTAAGTGCACACAGGTGGAGCCAAGTTTGCTGAGCATTGACTTTTGAAGGTGAAATCAAAGACATGCACTATCCATATATTTTCAATGCTACTGTGTTTAACCATTTTATTATTTTTTTTTATTGGATATTTTATTTCTTTACATTTCAAATGATATCCCCTTTCCCAGTTTAGCCTCAGCAAACCCCCTATCCCATCACCTCTCCCACTGATTCTATGAGGGTGCTCCCGCACCCACCCACCTACCCACTCCTGCCTCACTGTACTAACCTTCCACTACACTGGGGCTTTGAGTCTTCAAAGGACCAAGGGCCTCCCCTGCCATTGATGCCAGGCTAGACCATCAGGTACATATGCAACTGGAGCCATAGGTCCCTCCATGTGTACTCTTTGGTTGGTGGTTTAGTCCCTGGGGGATCTGGGGGTTCTGGCTGGTTGACATTGTTGTTCTTCCTATGGAGTTGCAAACCCTTACAGCTCCTTCAGTTCTTCCCTTAACTCCTCCATTGGGTTCCCCATGCTCAGTCCAAATGGTTAACAGTGAGCATCCGCATCTGTATTGGTCAGGGTCTTGCAGAGCCTCTCAGGAAACAGTGATATCAAGATCCTGTTAGCAAATACTTACTTCTTGGCATTAGGAATAGAGTCTGGGTTTGGTGTCTGCATATAGGATGGAACCCCAGGTAAGGCAGTCTCTGGATGACCTTCAGTGTCTGCTCAACTCTTTATCCTTGCATTTCCTTTAGTCAGGAGAAATTTTGGGTTAAAATTTTGGACATTAATGTGTGTCCCCATTTCTCAGCCAGGGGCCATGCCTAAGCTCTGGATATGGTCTCTACAGGTTTTTAATTCCCTTTGTTCAATATTTCAGCTAATGTCATCAGTGTTGGGACTTGGGAGCCTCTTGCTTTCCTGGCATCTGGAACTTTCTGGTGGCTACCCCCAGCTCCCCATTGCCCAATTGCTACGCACTTCTTTTCGATTTCCAGATATTCTGAACTTCTCCCCTGTCTCCTCCTATACTTAATCTTGCCCTTTTTTCCCCTCCACCTCCCCTCTTCCTCCCAATTCCAACCCACTCTCAACCTCCTGTGAGTGTTTTGTTCCTCCTCCTACATAGGACTGAAGCATCCACACTTTGGTCTTTCTTCTTCTTGAGCTTCATGTGGTCTATGAATTGTATCTTGGGTATTCTGAGCTTTTTGCCTAATATCCACTTATCAGTGAGTACATACCATGTGTGTTCTTTTCTGACTGGTTACCAAACTCAGGATGATATTTTCTAGTTCCATTCATTTGCCTAAGAATTTTATGTAGTCATTGTTTTTAATGGCTGAGTAGTACTCCATTGTGTAAATGTGCCATATTTTCTGTACCCATTCCTCTGTTGAGGGGCATCTAAGAAGTTGTTTCCAGCTTCTGGTTATTATAAATAAGGCTCTATGAACATAGTAGAGCATGTGTCCTTGATATATGTAGGAGCATCTTTTGGGTATATGCCTAGGAGTGGTATAGCTGGGTTCTCAGGTAGTACTATGTCCAGTTTTCTGAGGAACCACCAAACTGATTTCCAGAGTGGTTGTGCCAGCTGACAATCCCACAAACAACAGAGTTCCTCTTTCTCCACATTCTTGCCAGCATCTGCTGTCACCTGAGTTTTTAATCTTAGCCATTTTGACTGGTGTGAGGTGGAATCTCAGGGTCGTTTTGATTTCCATTTTCTTGATGACTAAGGATGTTGAACATTTCTTTAGGTGCTTCTCAATCATTCCAGACCCCTCAGTTGAGAATTCTTTGTTTAGCTCTGTATCCCAATTTTAAAAAATTTGGTTCTCTGTAGTCTAACTTCATGAGTTCTTTGTATATATTGGATATTAGCTCTCTATCAGCTGTAGTATTGGTAAAGATATTTTTTCCAATTTGTAGCTTACTGTTTTGTCTTATTGACAGTGTTCTTTGCCTTATAGTAGCTTTTCAATTTTATGAGTTCCCATTTATAGATTGTTGATCTTAGAACATAAGCCATTGGTGTTCTGTTCAGGAAACTCTCCTCTGTGTTCATGTGTTCGAGACTCTTCTCCACTTTCTCTTCTATTAGATTTAGTATAATCAAGGAAGACACACAACAAAAGGAAGATATCTATGCTTTACTTGAATCTAAGTATTGTAGGGCATTTAGTATTAGAAACCAAGAAGGATGTTCGTGGAAGGAGTACACTTCATATATCATGCACCTTGTGTACACTTAAGTAGAATGACTTTTTTCTTCCCAATAGTTACACCTCACTGAGGAGGAAAAAGTATGGTTTGTCTTTAATTGAGCAGTTGACAAGACCACAAAGAAAGAATAAAAGGTTTGTTTCTAGGAGTGCCCAAATAGAATATCTCAGTTACATGAGTTATGTTGTGTGGAAAATAATATTTTAAAAGTCCTAAGTTTTGTATATTTTTTTTGCATAAAAGTACATATGCCATAGAGTCGAGCATTTACATAATTTGAATATACATTGTAGTGACATTCAGTCACAGTGTTGCATAATTATCAATTGCCACAACTTCTCATAACTCCAAACAGAAACTTTGTACCTATTAATAAAATTGCCCATTTTCTCCTGATACCAAATACCTAGAACCTCTATATTTATTTGAATCTTTATAAATTTGCCTGTTGTAGATTCAGATAAATAGAACCATAGAATATTTTTCTTTTTGCTCTTGGATTACTTTGTTTAGCAAGAATCCTTCTAGGTTCACCTATGTTGTAAAATCAGGTTTTCTGCATTTAAGATAGACTCTATTGTGTTTATTCACTCATCTTGTTGTGGGCACTGGTAGTTTTACCTTTGAACTATTCTAACTTATGCAACAATTAATATTTTACTTCCTTTGGGTAATGAAATGGTTGGATTCTGTGGTAAATTCTGTGTTTAATATTTTGAAAAACATAATAATTTATTATTCAGCAGCTATACAATTTTACATTCTAACTAGAAAAGTGCAAAATGTCCCAGTTTCTCCATATCACTCCTAATACATATAATATTTTCCATTTTGTAAATACCATCCATTCTCATGAGTATGAAGTGGTATTTCATTGTAGCATTGACTTAAAGTTCATTAATGTGGTTACATAATGCATGCAGTTTTTCTTTGGTGGAGTGTTTAATATATTTGCTCTTTTTTTTTTTTAAGCAGGGTTGGTTTTTGTTGTTGCTAAGTTACAGGTCTTTGTGTACTCTATGTAGTAATTCCTTAATGCATATGGTTTTCAAATATTTTATTACTTTCCGTAGGTTAACTTTTCACTTTTCCCAATATCTAGATATATAACTTTCCCCCAGACAATTTAGGATTGTGATGAGAAAACCAAAACCTAACAGAAAATGTGTGATAAATAGCATGTAAAGTTATCCCACATGTGAATGAGTCAGTGTAAAATTGTCCCCATAGAATTACAAAATACACTCTAGAAATAATAAAATTCTTTTAGACCAAGAAGAATGATAGACTGAAGAAGTAATTAATAAGATAATAGATATTGATCTGTAAGAGTTAACATAACTTTTAAAATATATATTCTATTCTTAGAGAGTGGTATTCTTAGAGAGTAGGTAAAATTTGACCTAATGTATGTATACTTTTATTTTCTGTAGCTATTATTCCTCTTTCCAAGTAGAAAACAGTGTTAAACAGAAAATGAGTAATGATAAAGAATGGTAAATTCAGGCAGCATCCTAGATGCTCCATAGTAACAGAAGCAGTTATCTTGACAGACCTCTGCTCAGCTATCCAACATGTAATTATTTCTTTATGTGCTTTTGGAAATAGCAGAATGAAGTTTTCTGAATTACAGCTGCATGCACAGCCTCAGTCATCAGCATCAAGCATTATACACCAGAGGAAGAGTCTTATCATTGGAATATATATATATATATATATATATATATATATATATATATATAATCTCCTCTCTCAAGAGTCCCAGAATTCCAAACATAAACTATCTGCATCTGGCAAAAATCACAGCTCTCCTAGAGCATGAATCTGTCATAGTTACTGGCTGTGGAAAATCTGAAGTAGTCTCATCTCCCACACCTGGGATTAAAACGAAACCATATTCACATAAAATAACAGGGTTTTTAAAGAAAAACAAAATTCTTACCATATATATACACACATATACACACACACACACACACACACACACATATATATATATATATATGTGTGTGTGTGTGTGTGTGTGTGTGTGTGTGTATGGAGAGGATCTTAAGAAGAAAATAAATGCCTTATTAATTTTGTATAACAAAAAAGAATACTACATAAATAAAATAAGTACAGGATATGTTGAAACTAGACATTCCAAATGCAAAACAGCTTTTGTTGGTAGCTAAAGGCATTATACCAAGGACAAAAGACCTACTGAACACTAAACCATGAAAGAAAATTAATCAAGGTAATTACTCAAAATGTAGATAAAAATCAATTAATTAATCTATTTGTCTATCATTTGTTTCTCTGATATATGTATCTGTTTATATGTGTACTTATGCTCTTTGAATGCTTGTCATAAAGGGAGTAGCACTATTAGCAGGTGTGGTCTTGCTTAGTAGGTATGCCCTTGTTGGAGGAAGTATGTGCCTCTTGTGGTGGGCTTGATGTCTCATATGCTCAAGCTAGGCCTAGTGTGTCAGTCTCCTACTGCCTGCAGATCAAGATGTAGAAATCTCAGCTCCTTCTTTAGCACCATGTCTGCCTTCATAAAACCATGTTTCCTACTGTAAAAACAATGAAAGAAATCTCTAAAACTGCAAGCCAGCCCTGAAGGGTTATATTTTCCAAAAACTACTTTTAATAAGGATTTGTAAATGCTTTACCCCACCACCACCCACCAGAGGTAGAGGAAAGGAAATGTTAATTGAGCAAAGGAAGATGTGGATCTGTTTTCAAGTAGTTCTTTGGAGCAAATACATTTTGCATTGTCAGGATATCAGCAGTTCAGTTCACATGAATTTGAAAAGGCAAGTTTTTCCAGGAACAACTTTCTGCAGTCCAAAGTGGCAAGAAGCTGTCAGAAAACCATCAGAAGTTCTTTGGTGCATTTCTCTTTATGAAGTCACAGCAAACAATGACCTGCAAAGAATGTTAAGATGAACCAATACCATATAGTGTATTAGTAAAATCCAGCATCAGCAAAGCCCAACGATGACCAGAAAAGAATGGTAAGGTGTACCAATACCACACAGCATAGTCCACTGTCTGTTGGGTTATAATTATATTCTTTGCAAACATCGCAACATGCTCTTTTTCAGGTTGCTTCCAGAAAAATACCATGCATCTGTTCTCATCAAACCGTCATCTCATAAGTCAATTTCCCAAAAAACATCACACAACAGAAATGAATCTACAAACCAGAAATTTCCATGTCACAGTCCCAATTAAATATTTCCTTTATAGAATTTGCTGTTGCCATTGTGTCTCTTCACAGCAATAGAAAACCTAGTGAAGACACATCCTTAGATGATTTTATCATCATGCAAACACCAGGGTATATGTAATACAATGTTGTCGAGCACTGTCTGCTAAGCATAATGTGACCATGACCCTTTAGAACTGCCAGCAGCTGTGATAACCTAAAGAAGACATGCACAAGGTTGAGCCCATTAACTTTCTACCATGATAGGAGGAACTTAAAGTCCATTGCTCTCAATATTTATTCAGTTAAGGTTACTATGGGAGAAGAGTCATGAGATCTTGGCCCTCCTGAAGAGTTATAAGCAGGAAAGCACTATTAGCAGGAGGAGTTAATGCGTCTACATTCCTTCTCATGAATCTAGACAGTTAACAACTGTTGGGAAGAGTATTTTACTCTCTCAATATTGTAGTGGCCAGAATTTGTCTATGTTTCTGTAATTCCTCACCCATGCTCCTTTATATAACTTTACTTAAAATCATTTGTTTACCAATCTCTACCTGACTACAAGATTCTGTTTCTGTCATTCACAGTTTCTTAGAAAATTTCACATATCACACCTAGTTCAGATAGCTTACTATACATCCAGAATTATAAAGAATATATATTAAAGGAATAATCTATTGCTCCGAGACTATGCTATGTAAAATAACATGAGATAAAATAGGAATAGGAAGAAATTACAAAAACAATGTGTACATTAAACTTAAGAGATCAAGTACTATTGACTAAAATGTCTCAATCAGTCTGACTTGTACTTGAGTAAATGGGAACGGTTTCTTGATTAGTGATTGATGTCGGAGGACCCAGTCCACAGTGGACAATGACACTGAATACAAGTGTTTGTAGGTTCTATAAGAAAGCTGGGTGAGTAAGCTTTGATGATTAAACTGGAATGAATTGATTCTATATGTTCTTTGTTTACTCCATACTTCCAGGCTTCTGCCCTGTTTGGTACCTGTTTAGGTTTCCTTTGATGGTCTAGATGTTTAATCCATTAAACTATTTCTTCAGCAAATTGCTTTTGACCATGACATTTAGTAAAACCTAACTGACATTCACTCTTCACTCCATATGTAAGTACATTAAACTATGTCACTTGTTCATGTTAATTTTTAGAATACTTTTCAAATTTCTTTTCACTTGTCTATAATTAGAATTCTGTTCCAGAACTAGTTCCCTCCTTTAAAAATAACATAGGCTGAAGAGAGTCTTTTCTTAAAAACGTAAGTTGTGTTGGGGACATGGTATGTGTATGTACACATATAATTCAACATTCTTAGGCTTTAACAAAGTAGTAAAATAATGTTTCATAAAACAAATGCTCTATGCTGAATGGATTATAGAACTTACTAAAATTGTTTCTTACTACATTTATTGGTTTCATGAGAGATAACAGCTGTGTCTTGAAAAAAATCTTGCTTATTTTTTATTTTCTTCAAAAAAAATATTTGCCCACCTATGGAATATTTTTTCTCTTTGTTTCTATAAGTATTAGAGTTATCTGCAGAAACAGAACACATACACACATATACTGTATGCATTACACACATATATATTACATACATATATAGCATATATATGTGTGTGTTACATACATATACATATATACGGGTACATAAAAGAGATGTATATTATTAGCATTCTGTTTAAACTCTACCCCACTGTTACCTGGCAATAGCCAGGTAGGCCTGCATGACTCCTCCTCTCTCTCTTGCTCTTGTTCTCTTGGTCTCTTACCTTCTTGCTCCCTGTCCCCTCCCCCCTTCCCCATTCCCTTCCTCCTCTCTTCATGTGCTCATGGCCAGCATCTATTCCTCTACACTCTCTCTTTTTCTTTCTCTTCCTCTATTACCCTCTTAACTCCCATCCCTATGCCATGAATAAACTTTATTCTGTTGTACACCATCATGTGACTTGTCCCTCAGGGGGAAGGGATGCCTTGGCATGGGCTCTCTGAGTTACCCCCTTCCCCCATACATTACCACACCCTCATAGAACATATTTCCCCTTTCTATTTCAATTTTATATACATATCTTATATTACATAAATAAAATAAATGTACTATGAAGTATTTATCAGTTAATTGACATTAAAAACCTGTTCTGGAAATGCAGTTGTAGACACACCTAGTAATAATAGTTAATTAAATATTTGAGCACCTCAAAGTCAAATGCAATAATAAAATCTAAATAACAAAATGTACCCATGAGAATTTCACCTCTTGTTCACTTGACATCATACACATATGCTTAAATGACATGAAATTCCCAAGTAAATTAAAGATAGAATTCTATCTAATGTGGAATTATTATAATATACTATTTTTAATTTTAATTTTTTATTTATTTACATTCCAGTCTTTGCCCCTGATTCTCCATTCCCCCTCCCACAGTTCCTCCTCCCATTCCTCCTCCCCCTTACCTTAGAGAGGACTCTCCCTCCATCAGGCCTCCACCTTCCCTGGGACCTCAAGTCTCTTGAGGATTAAGCACACCTTCTCCCACTGTGGCCAGAACAGATAGACATTTGCTCTGGTTTATGCTTCTGGTTGGTGCTTAGTCTCTGGGAGCTACCTAGGATCTTGGTTAATTGAGACTGTTGGTCTTCCTATGCAGTTAGTTTCCCCTTCAGGTTCTTCAATCCTTCCCCTAATTCAACCATGATGGTTCCCAACTTCAGGCCAATTATCAAGTGCAAGCATTTGCTTCTGTCACAGTCAGATGCTGTAGGGCTTCTCAGAGGACAGTCATGCCAGGATCCCATCTGTAAGCACATCATAGCATCAATAATAGTGTCAGGCCTTGGTGTCTCCCAATGAGACGGATCTTAAGTTGGGCTGGTCATTGTACTGCCTTTCCTTCAGTCTCTTCTCCATTTTTGTCTCTGCAGTACTTCTATAGTGGAAAAGTTCTGCATTAGAAATTTGACTGTGGGTTAGTAACCCAGTCCCTCCAGTGAAGGCCCTGTCTATCTGCTGGAGGTAGACTCCTTGAGTTCCCTCTCCCCAGTGTAGGATATTTTAGCTAAGGTCACTGCCATTGAGTCCTGAGAGTCTCCCATCTCCACAGTCTCTGGTACTTTCTAGAGGTCCCTCTACCTCCCAGCCCCCAAGGCTGCTTATTTCCACTCATTCTCCTGGCCCTCTGGGCTTCTCTCCAGTTCTGCTCTTCATACCTGATCCTGTTCCCTTTATCCTCTCCTCCTACCCTCTCTCACACAGATCCCCCCTTCCCTCTGCCTCCCATGATTATTTTTCTTCCCCTTTCTAAGTGGAATTGAAGCATCCCCACTTAGACCTTTCTTCTTTTTACACTTCTTATGGTCAGTGGATTGTATTCTAGGTATTTTGTACTTTTTGGCTAATATCCACTTATCAGTGAGTGCATACCATGCATATCCTTTTGGGTCTGAGTTACCTCACTCAGGATATTTTCTCGTTCTATCCATATGCCTGCAAATTTAATGATATAGCTGAATACTGTAAATGCTGTAAATGAACCACATTTTCTGCATCCATTCTTCAGTTGAGGAACATCTGGGTTGTTTCCAGCTTCTGGATACTACAAACACGGCTGCTATAAACATAGTGGAGCATGTGTCCTTGTGATAAGCTAGGGCATCGTTTGGGTATATGCCCAAGAGTGGTATAGCTTGGTCTTTAGGTAGATCTATTCCAAATTTTCTGAGGAATTACTAGATTTAGTTCTAGAGTGGTTAAACCAGTTTGCAATCTAACCAGCAATCTTATACCTATCAGAATGGCTAAGATCAAAACTCAAGTGACAGTAGATGCTGGTGAGGATGTGGAGAAAGAGGAATACTTCTCCATTGCTGGTAAGATTATGAACTAATACAACCACTCTAGAAATCAATCCAGAAGTTCCTCAGAAAATTAGAAATAATTCTACTTGAAGACCCAGCTATGATAAACTACCATATATACAATATATATATATATATATATATATATATATATATATATATGTATACTTACATAGTCATATATTATACAAATAGCACTATTGTATACACAAGCAAAAGACATTCATAGAAGAATACACACAGGACTGGTAGGATGTTTATTCTTTCCCTTCATATGTTTCAAGTAGTACATGTTAGACTAAATTTAAATTATGTATATATGCTAATTCTTTTTAACTGCATGATAAAAGATAAAAGAAAATAAGATGTTTCAAAAGAAACAAAAAATTCAAAAGTTATCACCAGAGTTTTATAATTATTTATGCAGCCATAACTGGTTTTCATATGAGTTTCAAATATGTATGTCACAGCTCAGCCAATTGTGACTTTTTGCTATATGGAGCAAAAATTTATTTTTGAATATTATTTATTAGCCTGTCTGAATTAGATCCTCATGGTCTTCCATAATCCCTAATCACAGAGCAGACTAATCCTGAGTGATGCCAACAGGGTGTCTTGTTTTCAAGAAATACTCATTTTAGTTTCTCTTATAGAATGGCCGCCTAGTTTCCTTCACAGTCAGTGTTAGCTATTCTACCCAGCACAGTAATTTCTCCCTTGCTTCTTGACTGAGAGCTTGTGAAATCCAGATGATCTAGGTAAACTCTGCCAGTTACATTGTATCATTGTTGCTCATGGTAACATCTCTTTCTTTGTCACATGTCATGTCCTACCCACAACTTTCAGATTTCCTACATAGTTGATAGAGTGAACTACAGAAACTGAAAGTTTAAAAACATTTGCTGCTCAAATTCAAACAGGCTCATCTGATATTGTTTTATGTCTTCAGTTATCTGAGGAACCAGAAATAACTACATGCCTTTCACATTAGAAGACATAACCTTACATGTCCCATCCAATGCTTAGAGATTCACATGGTTTGAATGTATTTGTACTTTTAGATTCATATCTGACTCTCTGCCCTGCAAACACCTTACCCAAAGCTCTAAAGTAGTCAGATTGCTTGCTATTTGATTCAATCACTGTAAGTTTATAAATATTATGAATACCTTGAATGTTATCTTGAAACAAGTGACAATCACCTTCCTTGTGACCAAACTGTGACATTGAGCAGACAGTTGATATAATTCTGATTTAGTACTGTAAATGAATATTTTTTAGTACACAATAAAGAAAATAACTTCCTGGGTTTTATGAGAATAGCAATGGAGAAAATTGTGCTTTCTGTATGAGAAAACCTATGCAGCAGGTATAAGAAGATGGTTAATTTCCTGGAATACCTAATAATAATTGCTGTGATTACAATCATAGCCAGGCTTGACTGTTAATAATCTGCTGTTATTCTCCAACATCTACCAGTATTTTTCACAAATAAAATAGGAACAGTGAATGAGGATACACTGGGAATCACATAGTCTTCATTCTTTAAGCCATCCTTCAGCACAAGTATTATTTCTTATTTATAAGTTCTCAAGGTAGGTAGTTCAAATGACTTCCATTAAATCTATTCTACTGTAATGATTTTTTTTCTATATATAGAGGACTAAAATAGAGATTCTACCACCTGACACATAGAATCAATCAAATTATGTTTTCAGTTACTATGGGAATGGTCATAGTAGACTCTGAAACCAACTTGATCCACTCTGGGATAGATCCTAGCTAAAACTATTGATCACATAACTTCCCAAAGCTTCTAGTCTGACCTTTGGACAGCAGTGATTTTTTGGTTGCCTATAATTAGTCTCAGTCTAAAGTATATGTAAAGTAGTAGTACCCTGAAAATTACATTTGCTTCTACAAACAGAATTCAGGAAGACTTGGAAAAAATTCATCCCTTCTAGTTGGTTTTTCAATAGGTCATTTTTTTTTTAATGTTTTAAAAAATGATTTAAAAGTTGACACTATTTATAATATAGATTTCTAAATCATTTTGAGTTAAAAGCATAATAAAACAAAAAGCTCTCACCCCCACCCTTAAAACAGCTCATGGAGTCTATTTTGTGTTACCCAACTATTCCTGGGCATGAGGCCTTCCCTGGAGTGTGGTTGATATATTGAATGACATTCCATTGGAGAAAACTGATTTCTGTTTATTAATTGGTATCAATTATAAATTTATTATTGGTTAGGAGTGGGACCCTGTATCCACTTCCCCCTCACCATGATAGGACGCCATTAGGCTGGAACTTGTGCAAGTCTTATGGGGTCTGCCACAGTATCTGCAAATTCATATCTGCATTGGCCTTTTTTATGTGGAAGATAGTTTTCTTGGAATCATTTACCGCCTCTGGCTCTTATAATATTTCTGTTTCCTTTTCTCCATAGATCCATGAGGCTTGAAGGGAGGGCTCTCATGAAGAAATCCCATCAAGGATTGAATATTCCAAAGATTCCAAAGAATCTCACTCTCTACACATTGTCTTTACATGAGTCTCTGTGTTAATTCCTAGCTACTGTGAGAAGCTTCTCTGATGAGGATTGAAGTCTGTGTTTTCAAAGAGATGGACATTCAAGAAGAACTGGCTGAACCACAGATGTCTGCCCAAGTTCTACATCCTGTTGTCACTGATCAAGCCACAAAGGTTATACTAAAATTTCTAATGGCTTGAGAGGTGCCATCCAATAGGTCTTATCATCATCACTTAAGGACTTCTGCATCAACAAACTGTGTCAAATCTCAGAACTGGTTCAAGTACTGTGATTGTTTACTTAAAAAAATATGTTCCAACTGACCTGGATCAAGATTTATTAGAATACTTATCAGATGCCTATGGTCACTACTGAAATCAGTTAACCAATCATAAGTTATCTTGTCTGATTCTTTTTCTATGTTTTCCCTTCACTATGGCAGTTGAGCAGGTCACTTGGTGGTAAATTTAATAGCATGCAAAATATCCACTGCATGTATCTTCCTTAATTTAGTAATTAGATATTTTTAGTATAAGATCTGATTTTCAGATAGAAGCAATCAAATAGTTATTCCAAGATTCTGGGTTTACCCACACATTAAAACTATACATTTTAGACCTTCACAATATTGGTGAATAAATCAGTATTGACAAACCCACTTTAATATTCTAGTCTCCTTCTTCTGTTGAAAGATCGACTTGTACTTTAAACAAGGCAGTTCTACATTTTCACCTTACTTTTTGTAGGTAATCTTTTGTTTCATATTTCAACCCATTAAAGTAAAACTCCTGTTTGACTTTTTGTAAATGCAGAGTTTCTACTTGGTGAATCAATCAGATCAGTGAGTTAAAACTGTTCTAACATTATGCTCTTCTGTGATGGTTTAAATATGCTTGATTCATGGGAAATGACACTTTTAAAAGATGTGGCCTTATTGGAGGATATGTAGCCTTGTTAGAGGAAGTATGTACCTGTGGAGTCAGGGTTTTGAGTTCTCATACATATGCTCAAGGATGGCCAGTGTGACACAGTATCTTACTGGCAAACCTTGGATCAGGATGCAGAATTCTTGGCTCCTCTAGCACTAAGTCTTTCTACATTATGCCATGCTTCCCACCATGATGTTAGTAGACTGAACCTCTGTACACTATCTCCACTTAAATGTTTGCCTTTATAAGAGTTGTCTTAGTCATGGTATCTCTTTACAGAAATGGAAACCCTAAGACTGAATTTGATTCCAGGGACTAAGGTATTCCTCGTAATAGGCATGACCATACTTTTGTTTGGAGTAATGTAGATTTTAGGACTTTGCATTTGGAAAGCAGTAGCATGCTTTAAGTGTGGCTTTATGAGCTTTCCTAGTAGGAATATGGAATACATTGGTGCTGAGGGTGGTTTGAACTGAGGGAACAGGCTGAAGAAGTTTTTAGAGAAGGGTTTTAATTATTGAGATTGAGATCTTGAGATCATTCTTGTGATATTTTGATGAAGAATATGGCTGCTGATTGCCCTTGTCTGAAGAGACTGAAGGGGGATAAAGTCAAGAGATTTAGATTAATTGCATTGAAGAAGGGAATCTCAGAACTTCCTACTCTAGACACTGTTCTGTGGTTCACAGAACAGAATATTTGGATGAAAAGCATTTTGATAAGGTATAGCAAGCTTAGAAAGAAAGCAATAACAATAATAACCAACAAACAACCAATAGAAAAATGTATTAAAAGGGCACCAGGAATAGAGTGGAGCTAAATCTTATGTTCAAGCACATAAACGGATTAAGGGAGTGGTGACTTCAGGGCAAGATCTCAACTGGCTAAGCTTATTGAAGAATAGTTATACCACATTAGGCATTACTATGACCTGGTGAATGTTTTTATTTGAACATAAGAAGATATGATTGTGTGTCAAAGTGACAAGGGATGGATTGTAGTGACTATTCTCAGTTGTCAACTTGATTATATCTGGAATGAACTACAATCCAGAAATGGTGGGCACACTTGTGTTCCAGAGCTTGAGACACACTGGCTATGCTTATAAGGATTCTGTGAAAAAGAATTTTAAAAAAGCATAGGTCCAGGCATCGTGGTACACTCCTTTAATCTCAGAAAAGAGAGGCAAGCAGTTCGTTGAGTTCAAGACTAACCTGGTAACAAGCATTTTCCAGTTAAAGTAAAGCTTAGGTCCAAGTGTGGTGGTACCTTTAATCACAGAACTCAGGAGACAGAGGCATGTAGATTTCCGAGTAAGGTGTAATAGACTAAGGGGGTCACATTTCAGCCCTAGCATGCAGCAGAACTTAGCAGCTTTGGCTACATAGCTCTGGATTTAGAGTAAAAAATGAAAGGGTCACTAAGAGAATTGATCCTGGTTAGCTAGGAAATTAGCAGTTTTTAAGAAGAGACTAGCATCATTGAGGTGAAATTGTCTTGGAAGTATTTCCTGAGAACACATAGAAGCTGTGTTCCAGAGATGGATCTAGTATTGACTTATCCTTGTTTACAGATTATGGGGCTGCATACATATATTAGTGGAAAAGTGAAAACGAGGCTCAAATATGAAAGTCAGAAATTATAGAACAAAGATATTTACTTACTTCTTGTCTGGTTTTAAAATAAACACTTTAGCAAATGGGATTTTACTAAGGTGATTATTCGAAAAGTTTGAAGAGTATGTCACTGTAGGAAGTGAGCTGAGAATTTTTTCTACTAAGTATGCATAAGTCTAGAACTAAATGGGAATGACGATGTTGGCTGTATTGAATTTGTTTCTTTTGCACTTATAGGATGCAGTGAGGACTTCTGAGCATTATGTGTAAAATGACCTTTAATGATCAATATCATAGAGCATAGTAACCATATCTGTGAACAGAGGCAATCAATTCTATCTTGGCCACATGCATAGGGAAAGAAAATCCAGTGCTGAGAAGAGCAGCAGCCAGAAGAACCAGAAGGGGAAGAAACTGAAAGCTAAGCAGCAGCTGTGGCATTTGTATGTCTGCCAGGACAGACAGAGGCACCAAAGATTATAATGAACACTATCTTGTTGACATGCACAATCAAGTCTACTGTAAGCACACACACACACACACACACACACACACACACACACACACAATTTACACTTTAACACATTTTGAGATCCTTCAACATTAAGTAGTTGTGCTTACATGGAGGTTATATGATAGTGACAAGAACAAGTATGAACCTATCCTCATAAAATTTCTCTCCAAGTAGAAAACTATATTTCTGTTCTTCTTTTGAATGGGGCAGTTCTCCTTAATGTGATGCTAGAAATATTTTTGTAGATAGTAGAAGAAATACTAACAAACTTGAAGGAAACTTTTTTTTTTCCTGTAAAACCATTTCTTTTCTTATTATCCAGTTTCCAGAGCTAACAAGATCAAGGCTGAAATGATCCTCTTCAACACACATTATTCTTCAATTTTTTGATTTTGGCTGAGACAGCTACTTCTACTAGTGTTTTCTTTTGTTTTTTACTGAGAGTACTGAATTTACACAAAACAGAAGTTTCGAATATTTCAATCACATTTATTTATGAAATAATTTACATGGAAATCATCAGTTTCAAGGTTTTGTTGCTCTCCTGCACATGATTATAATGGATAGATTGAACATTCCAAGAAGAAAGATGAGACTCTTTTTATGTCATTTTCCTAAATCTATCATTTTTATAATTTTCTTTAGTATTTAAAATTTCATTAAAATATTCTACTACATATAAACTGTTTGACATTCCTGGATACATACTCTCTCATCCAAAATTGTCTTGATGCAAGGATTCTCACTTTAAAAATTTTTCAATAACAGGGTAAGAAAGAGACTGTTAGGGATGTTATGCCAGTGAAAGCAATATTACTTCCTACTCTTTCACATTCTATTACTGTACCTTGCCAGTAAAGAAAGTAAAATCAAAACAAAACCAAACCTCAAAACTTCCCACAGGATCCTCTAGGAATATTGGAATGACATATCTAGATTCAAATGTCATCATTGTTAGAAGATTCATGTCCTGCTGAAAGATCAATTTAAAGCTTTGAAAAGAAGATACTGAAAAGTATTCATAAGTAGTATCACTCAATGTCAGCTTAAGTTATGTATGTGAATGCCCAACCACATGATAGTCTAAAGACTTGCCTTTTTATTATCATTTATTTGCACTAATATCTGCCTATCTATCATCTCTCTATCTCTCTATCTATAATCTAATTCACTATGTAATTGTATATATATTCTCTCTTTTTCTCTCTATTCATTAATCATCTATTATGTCTATTATCTATCATCTATCATCTATCTATATATATATGTATATATATATATACTATATGTCTATTTTATATACTTTTTCTGCGCATTGATCAAAAAATTATTCAATTTATCTACCTACCTACCTACCTACATACATACATAAATACTTGACTATCTAGATGTCGTCTGTCTCTTTAGTAAAACAGTAGGCTTAACGTCACTTTGGTTATAGTAAATAGAAGGGGAAGTATGGAAGTTAAATATACTCATAATGAGTGTTCATATAAGGTAGTGTTAATTTACTCATAAATATGTTGGAAATATTCATCTGATGGGTACCAAAATTCATGTGTGAACTTGGAGACATACAACTACCATGAAGACAAAAGGAGATAGACACTCTAGAATGAAACCATATTACTAAAGTTTCTGATTTGAATTTCCAAAATTTCAGAATCAATGATTAAAGCTTAAGTCACTAAGCTTGAGGTTTATTATTGAAGCCTGATATAGGATGATGTTTCTGTCATCTTAAAATTCTTATCCTGGCTGATAACCCCAATGTAAATATGATGATCTCCCGATAGGAAGCCAGGTTGGAGTGTGTCATATACCTTGGAAGGTGATTAATTGAAGAAAATAGAGCCAATGGGGGAGGGGAAAGAGAGAGAGAGAGAGAGAGAGAGAGAGAGAGAGAGAGAGAGAGAGA